>OY757021.1:79562985-79825485 GCA_963580285.1 Lucinisca nassula
AATAGTTGCGGATGCTTGTTTACCATGGATGTGTCGAACCCTTCTTGATCCCCTAGCGAAATCGTCTACATATGAAATAGTGGGGGGTAACTGAGGAGATTTTGGTATTTAAGCTTGCAAATGTATGCTGTGTGTACTCATTAGAATCGCCTCGATGAGGCGATTCTAATGAGTACACACATCATACATTTGCATTATAGAACACCGAAAAAAATGTCTTAAAGTATCTCGTGATGCCGCCTGACAGTAACCGCAGTGGCTCGAACTACCCCTGTCTCGAACAGATTTTCGAGGTCCCAAAGGTGTTCGAGCCATTGAAGTTCGACTGTATACAGTTTAGGGGTGGGAATCTCAATGGTTTCTGAAATAAATGGCATTTTATGAAGTAGAGGGGGTGGGGTATGTCCCCGGCACATCCCGGGGACCCACAGGTTGGTGTAACTTAATGCGTATTATCATAAGGAACAAGAATATATATGGTTTAGGGGTGGGGATCTGCATGGTTTCTGAGATAAATGGCCTTTTATGAAGTGGAGGGGTCGGGGCATATCCCCGGCATATCCCGGGGGACCCCAGGTTGGTGTCACTTAATGCATCTTATCATAAGGAACAAGAATATATATTGTTTAGGGGTGGGGATCTGTATGGTTTCTGAGATATATGGATTTTAATTAAGTAAAGGGGTGGGGCATGACCCATGGCACCCCGGGTGGAACCGTATGCTGCTGTCACTGATTGCATCTTATCATAAGGAACAAGAATATATATGGTTTAGGGGTCGGGCTCTTAACAGTTTCTCAGATATATGGTCTTTTGTGAAGTCAAGGGGTGAAGCATGGCCCGGGAGCATCCTGGGTGACCCCTAAGTTGGTGTCACTGAATGCATCTTAGCATAAGGAACAAGAATATATATAGTTTAGGGGTGGGGATCTGAATGGTTTCTGAGATAAATGGCATTTTATGAAGTGGAGGGGGTTGGGCATGGTCCCAGCACATCCCGGGGGACCCCCAAGTTGGTGTCACTGAATGCAACTTATCATAAGGAATGAGAATATATATGGTTTAGGGGTGGGGATCTCAATGGTTTCTGAGATATATGGCCTTTTATGAAGTGGAGGGGGTGGGGTATGTCCCCGGCACATTCCGGGGGACCCACAGGTTGGTGTCCCTTAATGCGTCTTATCATAAGGAACAAGAATATATATAGTTTAGGGGTGGGTATCTGAATGGTTTCCGAGATAAATGGCCTTTTATGAAGTGGAGGGGTCAAGGCATGTCCCCGGCATATCCCGGGGGACCCCCAGGTTGATGTCACTTAATGCATCTTAACATAAGGAACAAGAATATATATGGTTTAGGGGTGGGGATCTGTAAGGTTTCTGTGATAAGGCATTTTATGAAGTGGATTGGGCGGGGCATGGCCCCGGCACAACCTAGGGGACCCCAGGTTGACATAAAAGCATACGGCTAAGAGAAGTTTACTCAAGGAACATTTCTATGTAAGTTTTGTCAAACTAATTGCAATGACTTGGCAGTAAATGCCATTTTTCAGTTTTTCCCATTATAAGTCAATGGAAACTCTAAGTTGCCATAGCAACAAAACTAAAATGCCAAATTTCATAAAAAACATAAAACCTGTAAAGGCAAATATGGTGGATATTTTAATTAAGTCTCAGGTTCCTAGAGCATCTTGGTTCTGAGAAGATGAAGAAGTTTTTTTTTTTTCTTTTTTTTTTGCATTTTGGTTTCCATGGCAACCACTGAGTCCATCTTATCATAAGCAACAAGAATATATATGGTTAAGGGGTGGGGATCTCAATGGTTTCTGAGATAAATGGCATTTTATGAAGTGGAGGGGGTGGGGCATGTCCCCAGCACATCCCGGGGGACCCGCAGGTTGGTGTCACTTAATGCATCTTAGCATAAGGAACAAGAATATATATAGTTTAGGGGTTGGGATCTGTAAGGTTTCTGAGATATAAGGCATTTTATGAAGTGGAGGGGGCGGGGCATGGCCCCGGCACAACCTATGGGACCTCCAGGTTGACATAAAAGCATATGGCTGAGAAAAGCTTACTCAAGGAACATGTTTATGTAAGTTTTGTCAAAATATCTGCAATTACTTGGCAGTAAATGCCATTTTTCAGTTTCCCCCATTATAAGTCAATGGAAACTCTAAGTTGCCATAGCAACAAAACTAAAAGGCCAAATTTCATAAAAAACACAAAACCTTTAAAGGCAAATATGGTGAATATTTTCATAAAGTCTCAGCCTCCTAGAGCATATGGTTTCTGAGGAGATGATTTTTTAAGTATTTTTTGTCTTTTTTTGCAGTTTGGTTTCCATGGTAACCAATAAAAATGAGCAGAAGGTCTAAAATAATATGGCAGATAGTAGATTGCCTATGGAACATTTCTATGAAAGTTTTGTCAAAATATCTACAGAGGCTTGGTAGTAAATGCCATTTTTCTATTTTCCCCATTATAAGTCTATGGAAACTCTAAGTTGCCATAGCAACCAAACTAATGAGCCGATTTTCATTAAAAACACAAACTTACAATCCCCCTGCCCATGGATGCTACAAATGAAATTTGGGCTGATTCTGCCCAGTGGCTTCAGAGGAGATGTCGTTTGAAAATGTTGACGCAGACGCAGACGACGCAGACGCAGACGACGACGACGGACAACTGCCTATCCTATAAGCTCCCCCGGAGCCTTCGGCTCTGGTGAGCTAAAAAAAAGCAATCCGAAAACAAGCCTATTCAAATATATTGGAAATGTTACCACCAAGATCCTGGAAAGTTTCAGATAAGAAAATCTGATTTATTTCATACTTCTGCTCAAAACATAGATTGCAGGAACAATCATGTTTGCGTACCCCTTGTGACTGATCTGTTTTTGTTTTGTTATGAAACAGACTTCATTTTGTTTTATTATGAAACAGACTTGTTTATATTTCGCAATTTATTCGATTTGCTAGAGTGTGTAGTCATGTGACTGACTTCAACAATCGTAATAAATTGTTAACGGCTAAACTTCTTAATCAGGGTAATCGGTACCATAAACTACGCAAAGCCTTTTCAAAATTGTATAGACGCCATTCTGATTTAATTTCAAAATTCAATATTGGTCTTAAATCTCTTCTGCAACAAGGTCTATCAGAACCCGAATTTTATGGTGATTTAGTATATAAATTCAGAAAAATATATAACCGCAATGATTTCAGCACACAATTTCGTAAAATCATTTTTCGATATAAAAAGATTGGGTACAACATAAATGTTAAACGAAAGGCTGCATGCATGGTAGTTAGCCCAATCAAGGTTGACAACTTTGCTTCCCTCTTTAATTGCACGCCGGTGGGTCTGGCCTCAGATTCTATGACGGTTCTAACGTAAAGGCTTATTGAGTATTAGAGAGATCTAATTCAAGGTAATGTTGGTTGGTACCTGATGCTCTGTCTCTGGTCGGGCCCATCGGAGTTTAACTGTTGGTTTTCTTTTGCTCCAGCATTTCAGTGGTTTCTTGCTGTCGAGTCCTCACCGTTGTTTCATCACTGTGGTTGTTTGATTGTTTGTGTTCACGGAGATGTTGCACTGATGCACTTTTGGCTTTCTGCTGTTGATGTTTCCATTAGGGTCTGTTGTTTCATGTTTGTGTGTCTTATCCTTTGGTGTCTCTGATTGGAGCTGTAGGTTGATTGTATAGATTCCTGATCATTGCCTCCACTTCTATTTTTCATCGGTTTTGTTATGAAACTAGTGAGGTTGCCATTAGTGTCTAGTTTTTTTTTTTTCATGTTTGTGTTTCTTTCCTTTGGTGTCTCTGATGGGAGCTGTGTTTTAATTGTATCGTTTCCTGATTATTGCCTGCTATTCTTTTTTGTTTTTTTTTTCTTTTTTTTTAATGTCATATTGTCCCTTTCCGTTGAGTACTCACAATCTATGTTTTGTGTACAACTAAGGACAATAATGAATACCAGATGGGGTATTTATGGCAGGGACTTGCCAACCTGATGTAAACGAGCAATCAGTATTAGAGCCATTTAGCCTGAGGAACGTCATTGCCATTCTGTTTTCACACGTGTTACCTCCTTTCCATTATCTACCTTGGTAGATGATATGCATAGCTTCTAGGTTTATAACCATTCTCTGACAACTGCCTCAGAGAGTCGACACTTTGGCTCAGCGGTTAGAGCACTGGACTATCATCCGAGCGGTCCGGGTTGAAATCCCACCAGAGGCGGGGATTTTTTCAGGCTATGCTTCTTTCCTTTATTACGGCTTTCATGTTGTAACATGGGGGCTCGTCCGGGATCGGACTTTACATGCCAGAATTGGCTGTGTGCCGAAGTTGGCTCCACGTCATCATAAATGATGACTTCCTTGCAGAGGGGTCGGGTTACCTCCCTTCCTTTATCTACCTTGGTAGATCATATGCATAGCTTCTAGGTTTATAACCATTCTCTGACAATTGCGTCAGGGAGCCGACTAGTTGGCTCAGCGGTTAGAGCACTGCACTATCACCAGAGCGGCCCGGGTTCGAAATCCACCATAGGCGGGTATTTTTTCAGGTTATACTTCTTTCCTTTATTACGGCGTTCATGTCGTAAGACACGCATTCGGTCAATGTTGTTCTTTTTGCCTTCAATTAAGCTAAACTTTATTTCTGTAATATTTTGATACCTTTCAACCAAATCGTAAGCCGAAATTCGTTCGGCTAACAGCAGTAAAACACCTGAATTTATTCCTAATTACATGCTTTTTAGTTGCCAAGCAACATGCTAGCTACAGTGACACAAATTTATTCAGGTTTGCGCACCAATTGTCGCTGATCTGTTCTTGTTTTGTTATGAGAGAGACTTCATGATGTCCCTTTCCGTTGGAAACCAATCTAAAATCATTGAAGCCTTTAGCTCGACTTCTAGATATTTGGATGGTATAGTAATTATTAACAATACCTATTTCGATGGTTTGACCAGCCCAATTCCTTACTCAGAGCATCAGTTATATAAAGCCCCGTGTTTTGATTAACATAAAGCGTTTGATTTCTGCAAAATTTATGATAAACGCGATGATTTTGATTTTGAGATTGTTAATTTTCCTTTCTTGGATGGTGATTTCTTCGTGTGGTATCCTATGGCATTCATATTGCGCAATTAATTCGAATTGGCAGAGTATCTAGTCGTGTAACTAACTCAACACTCGTAATAAATTGTTAAATACTAAACTTCTCCATCAGATTTATCGCTATCATAAACTACGCAAAGCCTTTTCAAAATTTAAAATATACGTCATTCCGATTTAATTTCATTATGTAATGTTGGCATTAAATCTCTTTTCAACAAGGTTTATCGGAATCCGAATTTTATGGTGACTTAGTACTCCTAAATTCAGAAAAATGAGGCGTTTATAACGGGTGCCCACAATTTATATTTGGGGCAGAAATTAGAAAAATATCACAATTTTTCATCATAAAATTTTCATTTTTTCGGCGATAAAGGTGGCAATGTATTTGTATAGGCGTGTTTGCGTAATTAACCTTTACTTTCCTGTACTGTAACCGAACAATGTAGTCCATGATAAGACGCTGCGTTTTGCGCCACCTGATTCTTAAATTCCTGTACTGTTAGTAAACGGTGTAGACCCTAATCAGAAGCCGCGTTACTGGCGTCTGATCTGGCTCTACATTGTTTTCAAAGCCCAACCCAGGATTTCAGCCTAGATTTTATAGATAACCTTATTACGCAACAGTCTGACATCAATGCGATAAAATTAACCCGGCTTTGTTCCATAAATAAGTTACCTGGATTTCCTACAAACCAGTGATAGTTACGTGGACTTAAGCAATGACGAGCTTTATAACTTCGTGCCGATTGATAAACAATCGACCCACAAAACAAAATAAGAGAAAAAAAAAGAGAAAGAAATACAAAATACTATGTAGGTTTTTAAAGCGGATGTGTATTGATGAAAAGATAATTTTGATGCAAATGCATTAAGAAGGCTGTACGAGTTAATTGATCATTGATTCCATTGTGGAATTTGGAAAATATCTGAGGGTCACTGATGAGGCCTAATTGGCCGAAACTAGCTAGTCTGGCCCAGAAAACATGTACACTCCATATTTTTCACTTCTGTGGTGTATTCCTTGCTTCCAAAGGATAACCCTTTTATAGAACATATTTAACAGAAGAAAAAAATATTTAGCACACCCAACCAAAGATCATGGTGAGCTTTTGAGATCGTGAGGTGCCCGGCATCGTCGTTCGTCGAGCGTCAGCCGGCGTGCGCCGTCCACTGCGCGTGCGTAAACTTTTCTTGTTAGCACTAGAGGCCAGAGTTTTGGCCCAGTCATGATCTTCTGTCGCGGTTTATTTTTGTTATAGTTCGGCTTTGAATTGTGTATCGCTTATATATTTTTGTTTTGGATAGCCAATTAGCTATTTTGAGGGAAAGTGACTGTTCTTTTGGCTTTCCACTGTTGGCGTTTCCATTAGGGTCAATTTATTTCATGTTTGTGTTTCTTTCCTTTTGGTGTTTCTGACGGGAGTTGTGGGTTAATTGTACGATTCTCGATAACTGCATTAACTTCTATTTCAAACAAATGTAGAAGCGAATGTAGTCCAATCATCAGCAACGCTGCTTAAATTGATTATCTTGACAATATCTCAGTCGGGTAAAAATGCAATCAGTAGGTCAAATCATAGAAAAAACTTTTAAACACTCTTGACGCCACAGGGTTGGTCCGATCGTCACTAAACTTGTTCAGAATGAGCATTTTGACAGCATCTTTGTCAGGAGGGGCACTTTATGAACAAAAAGGTAACATTGTACATAAGAAATCTGTAAAGGGTATCAGATTGTTGGTTGTCAGACCAACTCAGTACCGGGTAAAGTAGGTGTGAAAACCAGTACTAGGAACTGCTCCTTGTCACCACAAGGTATTGTAAGTTAGACTGAGTCGGTTAATCTCCGTCTGGTGCACTAAGACCTGACTCATAATGTTCACATGGTGCACATATAGTGACATACAAGTCAGCTCTGTATTGTCAAAGGACACCGCCGATACAGTTTCTGATGCCATTTCCCAATCCCCACCCCTTGTCACCACGAGGCATTGTAAATTACACTGGGCCGGTTCATCTCCATCTGGTGCACTAGGAACCTCACCCTCAATGTCTATGAGGTACCCAGATAATGACAAACAAGTTAGCTCTGCATTGTTAATGGGAACCACGGCCTCTACCCCCACCCCTGTTTTGTCACCACGAGGCACTGTAAGTTATATTGAGTCGGTTCATCTCCGTCTGGTGTACTTGGAGCTGACCCTCAATATCCACAAGGTACCCAGATAGTGACATACAAGTCAGCTCCGTATTGTCACAGGGCTCTTTTGAAAGTATAAAAGAAAACAATTTCGAAGGAATGTTCCATGGGTGACTCTCTGATCAAATTGATCAAATTCCTTTCTCTCCACTGAACATGATAGCCACGAGAACTAAAAACAAGAGGCTCAATGAGCCTAAACCGCTCACCTGAGGAACTCAAGTTTTAACAATTCACAGACTTGACTACTAAATCTGCTAATAGAATCCAGCCCATTGACCCTTACAGGATATAAGTCATCATTATTGCATTGCATTCCAAGTTTGAGACTTCTAGCTTCTATAGTTCCTGAGAAATCTTTGACGAAAATTTAACATTGGTCAAAATGGAGAGAAAGAAGAATGAAAGAACAGATGAACAAATAAGCTGAGAAAGCCCAATGTCTCTTACACAAAATAAGTCATCATTATTCTATTGAATACCAAATTTGATGCTTCTAGCTTTTATAGTTCCTGAGAAATCTTTGATTAAAAATTTAACATTGGTCTATTATCTATATATGGAGAGAAAGAAGAATGAAGGAACAAATGAACCAGACTAGCTCCAAAACCTAATGCAGCCTTTCCCCTTGCCCAATGGTGCTACACATAAAATTTAAACAAGATTGGTCGACTGCCTTCTGAGATATGCTTCATTGAAAGTGTGGACGACGGATGGACGGACGACAGACGACGGACTCCGGAGCCTTGGTATACTATCAGCTCACTGGAGCCTTTGGCTCAGGTGAGCTAAAAATTCAAGTCGCTATTTCTGTCAAAACATTTTCCCTACGTTAAGTCTATGGGCAAATTTTTTTGTCTCTCAAGGTCACGTAACTCCGAGGTCAATATTCCGATTCTGCCCAAAATCGAACTTAACCGAGATTTTATGCCTGTCCTCGTTACCTGCAAGTTTGAAGCTGATATGAATAAAATTCAAGTCGCAATTGTAGTCGCAACATTTTCCCTAATTAAGTCTATGGGCAATTTTTTTGTCGCTCAAGGTCACGTAACTCCGAGGTCAATATTCCGATTCGGCCCAAAATTGAACTTAACCGAGATTTTATGCCTGTCCTCGTTACCTGCAAGTTTGAAGCTGATATGAATAAAAATAAAGTTGCTATCGTGGTCACAACGTATTTTTTTATGCTCAAGGGCAGGTAACTCCAAGGCAAATAATCCCATTCGGCCCAAAATCAAACTTAACCGAGATTTTATGTCTGTCCTCGTTACCTGCAAGTTTGAAGCTGATCTGAAAAAAATTCAAGTCGCTATCGTAGTCACAACATTTTCCCTATGTAAAGTCTAGGGGCAAATTTTTTGTCGCTCAAGGTTATGTAACTCCGAGGTCAATATTCCGATTCGAACTTAACTGAGATTTTATGCCTGTCCACGTTACCTGCAAGTTTGAAGCTGATCTGAATAAAAATAAAGTTGCTATCGTGGTCACAACGTATTTTTTTATGCTCAAGGGCAGGTAACTCCAAGGCAAATAATCCGATTCGGCCCAAAATCGAACTTAACCGAGATTTTATGTCTGTCCTCGTTACCTGCAAGTTTGAAGCTGATCTGAAAAAAATTCAAGTCGCTATCGTAGTCACAACATTTTCCCTATGTTAAGTCTATGGGCAAATTTTTTGTCGCTCAAGGTCACGTAACTCCGAGGTCAATATTCCGATTCGGCCCAAAATCGAACTTAACCGGGATTTTATGCCTGTCCTCGTTACCTGCAAGATTGAAGCTGATCTGAATAAAAATAAAGTTGCTATCGTGGTCACAACGTATTTTTTCATGCTCAAGGGCAGGTAACTCCAAGGCAAATAATCCCATTCGGCCCAAAATCAAACTTAACCGTGATTTAATGTCTGTCCTCGTTACCTGCAAAGTAGAAGTAAAACAAAGATCAGGAATTGATACAATTAACTTACTCCATCCATAAAAGACACCAAAGGGAAAGAAATACAAACATTAAGCGACCAGACCATAATGGAAACCTAAACAAAGGAAGGCCATATGGACAGTTACTTTCCCACAAAATGGCCATATGGCCATCCAAAATTAAAAGACACAAGTGATACACACAGTAAGTAACAAACAACAACATAAATAAATCGCCACAGAAGAGCCGCCTTGGAACGGTCAGTGGAAGATTTCCACTGGGGGGCTTAAATCGATTTTACGTGGCCACAATCCTCGCCCTTACTTCCGTCGCGATTTAGACAAATAATTTGTTCAGTCTGCATGAAGGCCTCCTAACTCATCAGTGCAACATCTCCGTGAACACAGAAATCAAAGAACCACAGAGGTGAGACAACGGTGAGGACTCGACAGCAAGAAACCACTGAAATGCTGGAGCAAAAGAAAACCAACAGTTAGACCCCGATGAGCCCGACCAGAGACAGAGCATCAGGCACCAACCAACATTATCTCTTTAATTTTCAATAAGCCTTTACGTTGGAGCCGTCATAGAATCTGAGGCCTGACACACCGGCGTGCAATTAAAGAGGGAAGCAAAGTCGCCAACCGTGATTGGGTTAACTACCATGCATGCAGTCTGTCGTATAATATCCATGTTGTACCCAATCTTTTTATATCGAAGAATGATTTTACGAAATTGGGTGCTGAAGTCATTGCGGTTATATATTTTTCTGAATTTATATACTAAGTCACCATAAAATTCGGGTTCCGATAGACCTTGTTGCAGTAGAGATTTAAGTCCAATATTGAATTTTGAAATTAAATCAGAATGGCGTCTATAAAATTTTGAAAAGGCTTTGCGTAGTTTATGGTACCGATAACCCTGATTAAGGAGTTTAGCCGTTAATAATTTATTACGAGTGTTGAAGTCAGTTACATGACTACACACTCTAGCAAATCGAATTAATTGCGAAATATAAACGCCATAGGATGGCGCACGAGGAACATCACCATCCAAAAAAGGAAAATTTACAATCTCAAAATCAAAGTCATCGCGTTTATCATAAATTTTGCACGAAACAAATCCATCTACAATAGATAGATGTAAATCCAAAAACGGGGCCTCGGTATCAGAAGAATTTGCTTTATTTAACTGAAGTTCTAGGGGGTAAATCTGACTGATCAAACCATCAAAATAGGTATTATCAATATTTAATAAATCATCTAAATATCTAGAAGTAGAGCTAAAAGCTTCAATAATTTCAGATTGATTATCAATGGAAAGCGACAAAATGAAGTCTCTTTCATAACAATACAAGAACAGATCAGCCACAAGAGGTGCGCAATTAGTACCCATCGGAATACCCACAATTTGTCTAAATAACTTAGTACCGAATCTAATATAAATATTGTCAAGTAGAAAGGTGAGGGCATCACACACTTTCTGACATGACCAAAGTGTATAATTCTTATGCTCTTTAGAAGTGAAAAATGCATTTCTGACATTACATGCAAGATAGAGATAATCTTCTCTGTGAAAAGCCCATTCAATTAAATCATTAAGCTTTTCTTTTATAAGATTATGAGGAAGTGTAGTGTAAAGAGTGGAAAAATCGTAGGTAGACAGACTAGAAGCACGAAACTGTCTAGATTTCAATTTATTTAAAACCTCATTCGAATTTTTTATAGACCAAAACAGATTTCTTCCTGATCTTTCAAAGACTTTATCACAATATTTAATTACGTGCGTTTTAATAGCAGTAAGACAGGAAGTTAATAATTTAGAAAGTTCAGTGGTAGTGCAAGAACTAGAATTTGCAATAAACCGTGCTTTGTAAGGTTTTTTATGAAGTTTTGGTAACCAGTATAGCGTAGGAAGCTTGTCTTGGCCTTCGTTAACACACACAGCAAACTTGGTGGCTGAAAGACAAACATGTTTATCTACTATAGCTCTCTCTTCAGCCAAAGGCTGAAGTTCATAGGCCTTAGTACCACCAAGCTCCTGCTTAAGCGTGTTAACATAGTGGAGCCGTCACACAACGACGACGTTGTTAGCGGCCTTGTCTGCAGGGGCCAAAACAAACTTCTTATGAAATTCTTGAATACCTAGTTTAAGATGACGTAAAGACGGATTGGGCTTAGGAGGTAATAAGTTAGTATTTTGAGAATAGAAAGAAATGCGTTTATTCACTAGTCTTAAAATGCTAAGTTTCCAGTCCTTTAGGGCTTTACACTCAACATACTCTCGCTTACACCATCGATTACCGAATTCATTCAAGGAAGCAGCGATTTCATCTCTACATTTACTGAAATCAATTTTAGAAGGAAACCGATATTTCGGTCCTTTAGAAATTATATTCCTTATCCTAGAATCAGGAATAATTTTCAAATTGCCAGTAATTACATGACCAGCAGCAGGATAGCAATACTTTGAGTTTTTACAATCACATGAATCAGGAGTATTAGTATCAATATCAAGATCTGAAACAAGTTTATTGAAATTAAAAATGATAGATCTAACAGGTTTGTTATATTTATAGCAAATTATAGGTGTTTCAGTATTTTGAAAATAAGCAGGAATGGAAGAAAGCACCGATCTCTCACGGAAGATACTGGGCAAATCTATAAAATCCATACCCTTATTAATGAAGGCTATTTTGAAGAAATGACGTTTATGATTAATTTCAGAATCAATGTAAGGACGGAGAGTATGCTGAGTATAGCCTCTAGTTAAGAGAGCCGCATCATATAACTTATGAGAACTATCGTAGAATTTATTCGCCTCGGTGTCCAGAAGACGTAAAACAGAAACGGGTAATGAACTTAAAAATGAAAGCATAGAGTGGCGTCCATGATTTAATAATATAATTGACAGTCACTTCAGTCTAGTATTGTTTCGTTTAAACGCACGTGATTTGCGTTTAAAGTTACCATTTTTCCTGGTGCCGTGAGATCTAGTTCTGCGTTTTCGACATTCCAGGAGTGAGAAAATATCAAAGTCCGGCATTCTGGAAATATTACCCTCATGATAAATGTTGTCATTAAATCCCAGTGGAAAAGGGGTCTGTAAAAATTTAATCCATTTCAGTTCAGCTTCATGTCTTTTGATTATTTTGAATCTAGATGTAGAATTTGCATCGTAATAAAGTTTTTCCACTGGTTGTATAATAATGTTGTTTACAGAATGACCTGTACGTCGAAAGTGACGGTACAAGAAAGTGTCAGTTTTCTTAGGCTTACTCATTCTACGATAATGCTCGTTCAATCTAGTTTTAAGCATGCGGTTAGTTTGAAGCTGATCTGAAAAAAATTCAAGTCGCTATCATAGTCACAACATTTTCCCTATGTTAAGTCTATGGGCAAATTTTTTGTCGCTCAAGGTCACGTAACTCCGCGGTCAATATTCCGATTCTGCCCAAAATCGAACTTAACCGAGATTTTATGCCTGTCCTTATTATCTGCAAAAATGAAGTCGATCGGAAAAAAATTGACGGAGCTAGAGTGATGACAAGCTTTTTCCTATGTTAAGTCTAGGGGAGCTATATGTTGCCATGGTAACCAGAGTTCCACTCAGATCTGCATGAAAACCTTATGCAGTCTTTCCACTTGCCCAATAATGTTACACATGAAATTTGATCAAAGTCGGCCAGGTAGTCTTCAAGATATACATTTTTGAAATTCACATTAACCCTTATGCAAAAATGCACAAGGGCAGGTAACTCCTAAGTGTATGATCCGATTCTGCCAATTATCGAACTTGACCGAGATTTCATGGCTGTGCTGGTTATCTATAAGAATGAAGCCAATCCGAACAAAATTGAAGCAGCTACAGTGATGACAACATTTTCCCCATGTTAAGTCGATAGGCAATTTTTCGGGCGCTCAAGGGGACGTAACTCTTGAGTGAACTATCTGATTCGGCCCAAAATCGAACTTGACCGAGATTTTATGCCTGTACTGGTTATCTGCAAGAATGAAGTCGATCAGAAAATAAATGACGGAGCTAGAGTGATGACAAGCTTTTTCCTATGTGAAGTCTATGGGAGCTAGATGTTGCCATGGCAACCAGAGTTCCACTCAGATCTGTCTGAAAACCTAATGAAGCCTTTCCACTTGCCCAATAATGCGACACATGAAATTTGATCAAAGTTGGCCAAGTAATCTTTAAGATATACATTTTTGAAATTCCCATTAACCCTAATACAAAAACACACAAGGGCAGGTAACTCCTAAGTGAATGATCCGATTCTGCCAGTTATAGAACTTGACCCAGATTCCATGGCTGTGCTGGTTATCTGCAAGAGTAAAGCCAATCTGAAAATAATTGAAGCAGCTACTGTGATGACAACATTCTCCCCATGTTAAGTCAATAGGCAATTTTTTCAACGCTCAAGGGCACGTAACTCCTGAGTGAATAATCCGATTCAGCCCAAAATCGAACTTGATCGAGATTTTATGCCTGTCCTCGTTATCTGCAAGAATGAAGTCGATCAGAAAAAAAATTGACGGAGCTAGAGTGATGACAAGCTTTTTCCTAATTCCCATTAACCCTAATGCAAAAACACACAAGGGCAGGTAACTCCTAAGTGAATGATCCGATTCTGCCAGTCATCGAACTTGACCGAGATTTCATGGCTGTGCTGGTTATGTGCAAGAATAAAGCCAATCTGAAAATAATTGAAGCAGCTACGGTGATGACAACATTCTCCCCATGTTAAGTCAATAGGCAATTTTTTCAACGCTCAAGGGCACGTAACTCCTGAGTGAATAATCCGATTCAGCCCAAAATCGAACTTGATCGAGATTTCATGCCTGTCCTCGTTATCTGCAAGAATGAAGACAATCAGAAAAAACTTGACGGAGCTAGAGTGATGACAAACTTTTTCCTATGTTAAGTCTATGGGAGCTATTTGTTGCCATGGCAACCAGAGTTCCAATCCGATCTGCCCGAAAACAGTAAGCAGCCTTTCCCCCTACCTGATAATGCTTCACATGAAATTTGATCAAGATTGGCCCACTGGTTCCGGAGATATACTTCTTTGAAAGTGTGGACGACGGACGACGACGGACGACGACGGACGCCGGCTCGTGGTATACAAATACCTCACATGAGCCTTCGGCTCAGTTGAGCTAAATATACAACCCTTAAAATGATGCTCTGTCTCTAGTCGGGCCCTTCGAAGTCTGGCTGTTGGTTTTCTTTTCCTCCAGCGTTTCAGTGGTTTCTTGCTGTCGAGTCCTCACCGTTGTTTCATCTCTGCGGTTGTTTGAATTTTGTGTTCTCGGGGATGTTGCACTGGTGAGCTAGGAGTCCTTCATGCGGACTGAACAATTTATTTGTATAAATCGCGATGGAAGGTCGAGGATTGGGGCCGCGTAAACAGTGAATTCGTTTTACTGTTCCAAGGCGGTTATTCTGTCGCGGTTTATTTTTGTTATGGTTTGTCTTTGAGTGGTTGCATCGCTTATATTTTTGTTTGGAATAGCCAATTAGCCATTTTTACGGGAAAGTAACTGTCCTTTTGGCTTTCCGCTATTGATGTTTCCATTTAGGTCTGGTTGTTTCATGTTTGGGTTTTTTCCCTTTGGTGTCTATGACAATCGTGTCGATTCCTGATCATTGCCTTCACTTCTATTCTACTCCTGTATAGCTAAACTGGTTTTGAAATAATTTCACGGAAATGTACCTTGGGTCACTGTCAACCAAAATTGCTCAAATCCTTCGCCCACCTTATATTACCTACCATTCCATTTGTAAAATAAGGATCAGGTGCGCGACGCATGGCCATTATGGCCCTCCGTTTATTTTATTTTTGTTTGTGTTTGTATTTTTTTTTTTTTTCATTTTTAATCTTGATATGTCTAGGTGTGAAGGTTGCTGTGATTTCTAGTTTCTGCCATTTCGAAAATTTGTCTATTCATATATATTGAAAAAAAAAGTAAATCCTCCACATCTTGAACATTTTCATATAAACAGTTTTGATAATTTTCATATTTCTGCTCAAAACAAAGATTGTGAGAACTCGTTAGAACCGCCTCGGCGAGGTGGTTATAAGCAGTACCCACAATCTATGTTACCGAGGCTGTTCTAACGAGTACCCACGACCTGGAACGGTCAGAGAAAGGGGCTAAATCGGGTGTACGTGACTGCAATCCTCGTCCTTACTTCGGTCGCGATTTAGACAAATAATTTGTTTAGTCCACATGAAGGCTTCCTGACTCATCAGTGCCACATCTCCGAGAACATAAAAATAAAACATTTCATTTATTTCATGCGGTAGAGTACTTATCCCTGTTTCATCTCTGTATTTGTTTGGCTTTTATTGTCTCAGAGATATTGTACTGATGAGTTGGAAACCCTTCTCGTGGACTGAAAAATTGTTTGTCTAAACAACGACAGAACAAACGGCGAGGATAATAGCCACGTAAAATAGATATTTGTTGTCCCGAGGCGAGTATGTTAACCACTTCATCAGGAAAGCTTCTATCAAATGCGTACCGAGAGTTGTTTCTTTGAAAATAGGGATATAGAACAGTCTCGGGCCTTTTGTTAGACTCTCCGCGGGCAGTTCAGGATTTATCAATATAGGTATCGTTTCAAATAGAATGGTCGTTTATTTAAGTTCCTGTAGTGTGAGTGATAGAACTGGGTTTAGTTTTCATCGACGAAAAATGAATAAATAAAAATGAAAAAGTGAGAAGTCTGATTAGTGCAAAAAGTGCATTAGCATAGAAACTTTGCTTTATCATCTGTACGTTTCTCGCTGAACGTTTCAGCCAAATAAGATAAATAAAGAAGCTATTGCATAAAAGAAGAGGCAAAATATCGATTTAGATAATATTATGATAACTTTTCCAAGCGATTATAATGCTGTCTCCAATGTCTATAGAAATGCTATGTTTCAGATGAAAATTTCATATTTATACCCAAAACATAGATTGTTGGTGCTCGCTTGAACAGTACCATTGAAGCGATTCTAAAGAGAACCTACAATGTAGCACGTTTTACCAAAATAAGGAAAATACTTTATACCCCTTTAAATCCAACTGTTCTCTAGAAAGTGCAGAACAGAAAGGTGTTGAACGTGACATTGTTAACCAGATCCTAGCTATATAAGGCGATGAACTGTACATGAGCATGTAGCATCTGAACTGTTACTTTTAACAAAACATCACGGCATTACGCAAAGACGCCTATACAAATACATTGCCACCTTTATCGCCGAAAAAATTAAACTTTTAAGATAAAAATTTGTGATATTTTTCTTATTTCTGCTCAAAATATAGATTGTGGGCGCTCCTTAGAACCGCCTCATCGAGGCGGTTCTAACGAGTACCCACGATCAATATTTTAGAGCAGAAATAAGAAAAATAAGGCATACCCCCGGAAACCCCAGTTTTACTATATAAAAGTGGGGTTCAAGGGAGTCAAAATTATATAGGCGTGTTTTCGAGATGGCAAACATGTCTGTGAAATGAACACCTCATAAAGCCCACTTTTTATAGACAAAAATGGGGTTTACGGGGTATACATTATTATTCTTACTTCTGCTCAAAATGTTGACATCCCTTACTTCGAAGGAATGTTCAGTCAAAATCCATCTGAGGTTTTTTTAAACAAAGCCAATAATTCTGATGTCGAAGCCCCGTTATCATTTGAACATTTCAACTAAAATTGTTTTGTTTCAACTAAAATTAATGATTCATGCTATGATTTTGATTTTAATATAGTTAACTTCCCATTTTTAGATGATGATTTCCTTGTTCGCCATCTAACGGTGTTTATAGTTCGCAGCTTATTCGTTTCAAAAGCGTGTCAAGTTATGTCGCTGATTTAAATACTCGTAATGAACGTTTAACTGCTAATAGACTGCTGCATCAGGGATTTCGATATCATAAACTTCGGAAAGCATATTCTATGTTTTATCGCCGACACTATCAATTAATTTCTAAATTTTAGGTTGGATTAAATAGACTTTTGCTGCAGGGGATGTCACAGCCTGAGATTGTTTGGCGATATTGTATATAAATTAAAAACCAGAGGCCCATAGGCCACTATGCTGACCACTATACTCACCAGAGCTCAGGTGGGCACTGCCCACTGGCAGCCATGTATTTTAACAGGATACAATTTTAATCTACCGAATATACATTCTCCGCAGTGAACCCCCATTCCCAAATGAGCCCCAGCCAATTTGGACTCTGAAATATATGGTACTTTATGAAGTGGAGGATGTGGAGCATGTGCCCATTTCTCCTGGTTGGTTATCACTGAATTCGTCATATCAAAAGGACCAAGAATATATATGGTTCAGGGATGAGGATCTGTATGTTTCTGAGATATAAGGCCTTTTAAGCGATGGAGGGGCTTTGGCATGGTCATGGCTGATCCCAAGAAAACCCAAGATTGCTGTCACTGAACTTGTCTTATCATAAGGACCAAGGATATATGTGGTTTAGGGGTGAGGATCTGAATGGTTCTGAGATATGAGGCTCCTTTATAAAGCGGGGAGGAGAGGAGGGGTGGATTATTTGTTTGTTCAGTAGGGCAAATCCATTTTAGCAATTCTGGTAGAGGGTCATCCAAGGAACATTCCTGTGAAATTATTTTGAAATAGGACCATTTGCCTAAGAGGAGATATCCTTTAAAGTTTTTCTAGTTTAAGCTCTGGCGGCCTTTTTGTTCAGCTGAGCGGAAACTTTTTTGCAGTTTTTGTAGAGGGTCGCCCAATAAATATTCCTGTGAAATGATCTTGAAATCGGACCATTAGCCTAGGAAGAGATGTTGTTTGAAGGTTTTTCTAAGGTTTTTCTATTTTTAGTTCTGGTGGCCATTTTGTTCAGCGGAGCAATGTTGTTAGAGGGTTATCCACGAAACATTTCTGTGGAATTATGTTTGAAATAGAATTATCAGCATAGGAGAAGATGTCGTTGAAAGGTGTTTCTATTTTTAGCTCTGGTGGCCATTTTCATCAGCGGGGCGAAACCATTTTAACAATTTTGGTAGAAAGTCACCTACATTATATTCCCATGAAATAATTTTGAAGTCGGACCATTGACCTAGGAGGAGGTGTCATTTAAATGTTTCCTAAGGTTTTTCTTTTTTTTAGCTCTGGTGGCCATTGTGTTAAGCGGAGCGGAACTATTTTAGCAATTTTTGTAGAGGGTTATCCAAAGAACATTCCAACGAAATAATTTTGAAACCGGATCTTTTGCCTAGGAGGAGATGTCGATCGAAAGTTTTTATACTTTTGGATCCGGTGACCATTGTGTTCAATGGAGCAAAACCTTTTTAGCAATTCTGGTAGAGGATCATCCAAGGAGCATTCCTGTGAAATTTTGAAATCGAAACCTTAGCCTAGGAGATGTCTTTTAAAGGTTTTTTTTTTTATTTTTAGCTCTGGCGGCCAGTTTATTCAGCAAAGCGAAACCATTTTAGCAATTTTAGTAGATGTTCACCTTATAAATATTCCCGTGAAATTATTTTGAAATCGGACCATGAGGAAGAGATGTCTGTTTGAAGCACTATATCTCCTGAACTTTATGATTGATTCTAACCAAATTTGTAAGGTTGTTCCGTATTTTTAGCTATGGTGGCCAATGTGTTTAGCGAAGCGGAACTATTTAAGCAATTTTGGTAGAGGGTCATCCAAGGAATATTCCTTTGAAATTATTTTGAAATCGGACAATTAGCCTAGAAGGAGATGTCGTTTAAAGGTTTTTCTCATGTTTTTTTTTTCTATTTTTAGCTCTGGTGGCCATTTTGTTCATTGGGGTGGACATTTTTTAGCAATTTTGGTACAGGGTCATCCAAAGAACATTCCTTTGAAATTATTTTGAAATCGGACAATTAGCCTGAGAGAAGATGTCGTTTTAAGTTTTTTTTCTATTTTTTTTTCTGGTGGCCATTTCATTCAGCGGAGTGAAACCATTTTAGCAATTTTAGTACAGGGTCACCCAAGGAATATTCCTATGAAATTATTTTAAATTTGGCACTGTCGTTTCGGAGTAGATGTCATCTGAAGAAATTGTTGACGGATGGACGTCGGACGCCGGACAAAAAGTGTTCACAATAGCTCACCTTGAGCACTTCGTGCTCAGGTGAGCTAAAAACAAAAACTTTCAATCCCCCAACCCAAGGATGCTATAGATGAAATTTTAGCTCAAATGGACCAGTGGCTTCAGAGGAGATGTCGTTTGAATGTGTTACGCCAGACGACGTCAGACGACATCAGACGACGACGGACAACTGCCTGTCCTATAAACTTCCCCGGAGCCGGTGAGCTAAAAATTAAAGACAAACCTATTTTTTTTGAATGATTTCAGAATATTATTGAACGTTACAAACTTATTGGATACTCGTAAAATTTAAATTCTATTCAACAGTCTGCATGCATTGTGTTTGACCCAACGCCGGTCAAACACTATGCTTTCCTCTTTAATTGCACGCCGGTGGATCGGGGTTCAGACTCGATGATGGCTATTTATCACTTGGTCGGAGCCGGAACTTTTATGTTTATTGCTTGGTCCAACGGGGTTCAACTGTTGGTTTTCTTTTGCAGCAGGGTTCCTGGGGCGTTGCACCGGATGGCTAACCGCGTTTTTCTGTCGAGTCCTCATCCTTGTGTTAACTTGGCTTAAATTGTGATTTCTTTGTTTACCGAATTGATTCACAGATAAGTTGAAAAAACCTTCATGCGGACCAAACAAATACTTGGTGGAACCACAGTGAAAGTGGGGGTGAGGGGTGGGATCCCGTAAAATCAACTTAAACCCACTTGCAGTTTTTACTGACCGTTCCAAGTCGGTGCTCTTGATATGGTTCTTTCATGTTTTGGGTTGGTGGTTCTGATTCTTTCACTGCTCGAGTGTGTTGTTGCTTTGACGATTCTGATTTTCCCCACATTTTTGGTTGTTCATTTTAGTTATGTTTGTCCTTCCAGTGTAATGTTTGTCTTGTTGGTGATTCTGATACTTTCTCCGAGTATGTGTATTGCTCCTATTTAGATAGGTTGGGGTATTCTTGGTAAACAACTGTTTGGGAAAGAAATGCTGACTCGGTTTGCCTGATGTCTGTTTTATGTACTGTCGTCACGCCATGTTTCGACTTCTTTCCCTAGTGATATTGTGGGAAGAATTTGGGATCTGATTCTATCAGTTCAGTCCTGATAGTTTCTCTTTTCAATTCCCAAGAAATATGTTATGGGTACTCGTTGAGGCGGTTCTAACGAGCATCCACAACCTATGTATGGAGTATCAATAAGAGAAATATCACAAATTTTCCTCGGAAAAGTAGCCATTCTGGAGTGAAAAAATACAATTGGTCACACGGATGATATCTTAATGGAGAATGCAATTTTGATGGACAGTTCGCAGAAAGCTTGCATTTGTCGATTTTGCTGCATATCCCGTACCTATTTATGATGTGTAGTAATTTATATAACATTGATTGAAGTAAGAATAGCATCGGGTCACGAGTAATTTTAGTGAAACCGGAAACTTAAACTTTGCTCGTGATCCGATCTTGTTCATAGTTCCATGAACGTTAAATCAGACCTTAACTTTTGGTTTATTTCTAATATTTACATTATGTCCGCACCATCATATGACAAAAAAAGATGTGTTTGTTAAACACTGATGCCCCGGACAGCGCATGTGACATTTGCAACCACTATCACGAACCAATCAAGTTTTTTTAAAGTAGGTCAAGGTTACATTTTAAAAACTATGGTACCACTGGAAAGGCCCTGTCACAAGAAATGCACAAGTGAAATATGAAAGCCCTATTATTTACCAATCGAAAGTTATGGCCAATGTTAAAGTCTTTAAAAAGTAGGTCAAAAACCAAAGTCAAGGTCACAAATTATGCTATCACCGTAAACGTCTTGTGACATTGAATGCACAAACGAAATAGAAAAGCCCTTTCAATAACCAATCAAAAGTTACGGTCAGAAGTCAAGTTTTTTCAAATCTAGGTCCAATATCAAGGTCACAAGGTCAGAAATTATGGTGCCACTGGAAAGACCGTGTGGCATGGAATGAACATTTGAAAGGGGGTCTTTCAAGGTATAGTAAATTTGCATTGGTTTCTGCCCACGCTTGGATTTTGATGAAATTATGCACAATAATTGCCTTGGGTATAACCATTATAATTACGATGCATTCCCTTTTAAATTTTATTTCCGTAGTAAATTTATTACATATTTTATGAAGTCTCTTTCACAACAGAGAGTACTCTCATATAAACTTGTCTACAGTATTCAGAGTTTCATATATTTAATGCTGCTATGTTTTATGAAATAAAGCCATAATTGGTGAGTTAGTTGATACTATGAATGACCTCATATGTCTAGTAATAGTGGCTGGGCATTCAGTTTTCTTTGATGGTGTCCCCATATTTCAGCTCCTATTTTTGTATTCATTAAAAATTTATATGCATTTTTACCATGTTCCAATTTTTGTCAAGACACCATTTTAGCATAAAAACTACCCACATATCTTTGGAACGTGTTGATGAATTTTGATGGAAATTGACGACCGGTAACATTGTGTTTTAACAGACTGAATACTGATAGTCCTGATTCAGCAAAATGTGAAATTATATGAATATCATGTTTTGGTCATGCTGTTCAATAATACTTTACTATTGCTTTCGATTTGGATGGCTATAGTATAGTATGGTTTGTGTAAGTAGTTCATAGCATAATTATAAGTATTATTTTAAAACATCCATTTCAGTAAATTTGCCCCCTAACATCATCAAACGCACCCATGTAATCATGTGCATAGTTTTCTTTCTCTCTTTCTTGTCTAATTTGGTAATGGTGCTAAGGTGATGTTTAGATTTAACATTCAAATCAACAACATACCAGTCACTTTAGATGGTGCTTCAGATTTTGTGAGAGTTGTTATCCAACTGGAGATAAATGACTCTCAAGTCAAACTGCTGTTTGTTTATCTAACCCTAAACTGTCCATTTAAAAAGAAAGGTTTACTCTAGGAAAAATCAATAACACTTGAGAATACTTTTCCTGGACATTAAGTTTTCAGAATTTGTATCTGCATAGGCACTAGCCAATCTATCTTTTTTGTATAGCCCCTATGAACGAAATCAAACGGCTTCCTGAAGCTGTATTCCAAAGGCATTTGAATTTGCTTTTAGAATTCACATGGTCGTACATTTGTCAGTGTTCGAAAACTTATGTGATCATGATTGTGTTGTTTATATATTTGTATAGGTCTTTCACTTCATTTACCTATCTCAGCAGTTGTTGCAGTAATTACAAAGCACATTATGTAAGATATCAAGAAGCATTTAAACTGTTGATAATTATTACTCAATCTGTGAGTAGTTATCGCATAGGATTTTAAATTATTTTCAGTAAATACATTGTGATGCTTTTTTCTGCCCAAACATTGCAATGCTCTTTCTAAGCTGAGAGATACATTGCACAGAAATGTACTGGTAATTATTAATGAACAAAAAGCAAGCAAGAACAGTGCTTAAAAAATGTGAACTTGCATTCAGCAGAAACATTCAAGAAGTGGTTGAAAGTTTTACAACCAGAAACAAATACTAAAAGCTCGCTTCCGATAAATTAACCACTATATTGACAAAGTTAATAGAAAAAAATAAGACACTAAAGAAACGTCAACAATTACAATACCAATGCAGAAAAGAGATATTTATGCATGTGTAATATAAGGAAGGAAACTGTTTCTCTCCCCGTCTAATAGCAAAATTTTTCTAGGTCATGGGACAGCTTTGTTTACACCAAATATTCTGCGCCTCATCCATCAATGATATCTTTTGCAACAGAAACTCAATATCAGTGACATTTCGATTTTTGGAAATACTAACCAATAATTACTGTAACTTTTTGTTAGGATAATAATCCAGCGTTCATAAAGACAGAGTATATCTAAGACTTAATCTGGCCATGGATTTATCAACAAAACTTTTTTTACTAGAAACAACAAACCACTGACCATTGCATCCTTGCATACCAGTTTGGTATGGAAATGAAAATAATGGATCTCCTTGCCTTACACTTATTTGAGTAGCATGGCTTATGCAAAGTCATTAAATAAAGTTCACATGTTCACAATAATTTTGCTGCTAATAAAAAAGCAATATATGTTGTTAAGCCTAATTTGTTGATTAGAATACCTTTTGATTTAGTGTTTTACTATCTACTATTTCGGATAGATCATAGTGTATAAATGAATAGAAAATATCAGAAATTCATGATATTTTAATAGTTTCTAAGCTAGATCAGCTCAATATGTATTCATTTTGATTTGTTTAATCTCATTTTTATCACGAAAGTGTTACGAATTGCCTTTTTGTAAGGTTCTCGGATGATTTCAATAAAATAGTAAATTTTGCAGAAACGACTTACATCCATTAAAGGTGTAAAACTACAGTGTTACCGGTTTTGGATTTTCATGAAATTTGGCGTAGCTAAAGAAGATACATATGGCAAGTTTTCCTAGCAAAATGAAATCTTGACAAAGACTAGAACATATTTATCTTAGGGATTGAATTTTGATAATTTTTTAAAATTTTAATTAAAAAATGAGATTTTTGATAATTATTTTATCAGAAAATGTAAACTTTAATTAATTCAAAAGGTTTTTTAGTATCAAAGGAATGCCTATGGAGTTCTGCATTCAATCCAGTTCACATATCTTGAAACTAAATAAAACATTAGATATAAGACGCACTTATTTAGAGACAGCTACCAGCTCATGGAGGGAGTCAGTTAGAGTGGCCTCCTGAGTCCTACTTTGATTTATATAATTTATTAAATACATTTTTATAGGTTGTATATGCTGAGTTATTAATATACATAGTTTAAAGAAAAAACATGCATGGGCAAATATGAAAGACCCCCTTTGAAAACTCTCTCACTTACCAATCAAAAGTTATGCAAATCTTGATGTTTTTAAAAAGGAGGTCAAACAAGGTCAACGTCAGGAGGTCAAGAATTATGGTATAACTGGAAAGGACTTGTCTTGTGCCATGTGAATAATGAAAGTCCTGTCACTAACCAATCAAAGGCTATGGCCAATATTGAAGTTTTTTTAAAAAGTAGGTCCAATGTGAAGGTCAAGGTCATAAGGTCAAAAATTAAGGTACCGCTAGAAAGATCTTATGTCATAGAATGCACATGTGAAAAAAGAAAGCCCTGTAACTTGCCAATCAAACCGATAGATGCTCACCGAAGGTGCAATAGTCGGAACAGGAAACATTATCCCAGTTAAAGAGCGGTATACTGTGTATACTCACTGAACTTCAAAATGAGTATAACAAACCTGTCGGTGGACAGATTAGCTTGCCTTATGACACGTTCATACAAACATCAGCAACACAAAAGTCGGAATAAATGAAAGAAAGTGTCTTCAGGTACGATTCCATACCCCAAGATCCTGGGTGGTAGTTTAGCTATATTACTTGGGTAAAACTGTTTAATACAAATTATTAAAAACTTACTCTCGTACACAGAGGCAATCATCATAGGACTGTCTCCAGGTATGGTTCCGTATTGGGTGCCTTTACATGCCTATAAAATATCAGACGGGTTCGAAAATTGATCTGATCCTATCTTCTCGACTGTCAAAAAAGGTCATTTTGACCATCTGCCAAGAATAGCTTCTTTCACTTTGATCCAATTTATCTGCAACTCTAATGTAGATGGATGACATGCGATTTTACATCCTTTTCAGCAGTATTTCAGTCATATCAGAGTGATGAGAGATTGATAATGGAAGGCCGTGTGCAATGGAACTACGTATATAGTTGGAAAGATTTCTGCCTCCAGCAAGTTTTTCTAAAAACAGCCGCAGTGACCTTGATCTTGAGCTCAGGACCATGAAAGTCAAACTTGCTCGAGATATGATCATACCCAACATTTGTGTGAAGTTATATTAAAATCCATCAGCAAATGACGACGCTAGAGCGATGACATTGTTTTTTTTTTTTTATATAAAAATAGCCGCAGTGACCTTGATGAGCCCAGGACCCTGAAAGTCAAACTTGTTCGATATTTTATCATAGTATTACCTAACATGTTTGTAAAATTATATTAAAATCCATCAATACATGTAGGCACTAGAGCGATGACGTTTTTTTTCTAAAAATAGCCCCATTGACCTTTGCCTTGAGCCCAGGATCCTGAATGCCGAACTTGCTCGAGATATTTTTATACCCAACATTTGTGCGAAGTTATATTAAAATCCATCAGCAAATGACGACGCTAGAGCGATGACAAATTTTTTTTCTAAAAATAGCCGCAACTCTAATGTAGATAGATGTCTTGTGATTTTACATCCTTTTTAGCAGTATTTCAGTCATATTAGAATGGTGAGAGATTGATAATGAAAGGCTGTCTGCAACGGAACTCCGTTTACAGTTGGAAAAGATTTCTACCTCCAGCAAGTTTTTCTAAAAATGGCGACAGTGTCCTTGATCTTGAGCCCAGGACCCTAAAAGTAAAAACTTGCTCGAGATATGATCATACCCAACATTTGTGTGAAATTATATAAAAATCCATCATTATATGTAGGCACTAGAGCGATGACAAAGTTTTTTTTTTCTAAAAATAACCACAGTGACCTTGATATTGACCCCTGGATCCCGACAGTTGAACTTGCTCGAGATATTATTATACCCAACACCAGTGTGAAGTCATATTAAAACCCATCAGCAAATGACGACGCTACAGCGATGACAAAGTTTTTTTTTTCTAAAATTAGCCGCAGTGAGCAGGGCCCTGAAAATTGAACTTTCTCGAGATATTATCACACTCAACATTTGTGTAAAATTATATTAAAATCCATTAATAAATGTAGGCACTAGAGCGAAAAAAAAATGTTTTTCTAAAATAGCCACAGTGATCTTGACCTTGAGCCCAGGACCCTGAACGTCAAACATGCTCAAGATATTATCATACCCAACATTTGTGTGAAGTTATATTAAAATCCATCAATACATGTAGACACCAGAGTGATGTTTTTCTAAAAATATCTACAGTGACCTCACGCTGCAGCTTTAAACAAAGTACCATAACTCTGTGACAAAAATCTAACCAGATAGCACGGATAATATGCGCATCCCCTATTGCTGCTTAAGATTCCATTGAAGTTTCGTTGAATTTTTCAAAGGAGTTGCTAAGAATTCGCGTCAACACGAACAGTACCCTATATATTGATGCAGAATTCATCAAAGGGCCATAACTGTAGGAAAAAATCATCGAACCAAAACACGCAGGTGATATGCGCATCCACATTCGATACTTAATATTCCCATGAGGTTTCATTGAAATCCGACTAGTAGTTTCTGAGAATTCGCGTGGACAAGAGCGGGACGGACGCATGGACGAAGTGGCGACTACATGCTCCCCCGAAATTCTTCGGGGAGCATAAAAATAGGTCAAACGTCAAGGTCAGAGGTTAAACTTTTTAAACCGTAGGTCAAATGTTAAGGTCAAGGTTAAAAAGTTAAAAAATTATGGTACCGCTGGAAAGATCATGTGACATAGAATGCACAATGTGAACTATAAAAGCCCTAACACTTACCAATCAAAAAGTATGACCAATGTTAAAGTTTATAAAAAGTAGGTCAACATAAAGGTCAAGGTCACGAGGTCTAAAACTATCGTACCATTGGAAAGGCCTTGTGACAAGGAATGCACATGTTGAATAAAAAAGCCTTATCAGTTACCCATAAAAAGTTATGCCCAATGTTGCCAATGTTAAAGATTTTTTAAAAAGTTGGTCAAAGGTCAAGCTCATGAGATCAAAATCCATGGTAACAAGGTCTTGTGACAAGGAATGCACATGTGAAATATGAAAACCCTGTCAATTACCATTCCAAAGTTATGCCCAATGTTAAGTTTGTTTTTGTTGCGGACATACAAACAGAAAATCAGAAGGACAGACAGACCAAAAATTATATGCTCCCGAATCTTTGATTCCGGGGTGGGGGTGCATAAAATCTTGTTTGATGGCTAAAATGAAAGATGTAAACATTGCACGCAGTTTGCTTTAAACAGGTCGTTGGCCCGCCCCCGCCCATCGGGGCTTGGAGAAATGGTGTTTCCACGCATAGCTGAAACTAGCTACACATGAGTACTGGTGAACCGCTTAGGAAGTAGCCTGCCCCGGCAAAGTGATGCGAGTCAGACCGTCTAATGCACATAAGCCTTTTGGTTTCATTGGCCGGCAGAGCTTGATATGTCATTTCATCTCAATGTTGGGTAAAAGTCCCACAGCACTGGAAGTAACGTTTCCAAAATGACCTAAATAATGTTGACGGGTACGTTAAATCGCAATTCAGACAAACAAAACATGTCGTTGGCGCCATTACATCCAAGCATATACGAAAAAAAAAACGTTGTTTACTTTGACGTCACTGGCGTGAGCAAATAAACTGCAGATCGAGGATAAGACGAAAGTGACGTCAGCGAATAATTTTGCTATTGAGCATTGTTCACCGTTGTCAAAAGGTCCAGTAATTAAATTTCAACAATATAAAAACTGTCTTGCTTACCTATGTGGCTATAATAATAATAATAACGGTTTAGTCTATCATTACCGGGCCTCCGTGGCCTAGTGGATAAGAGAGATGACTCTTAACAATTAGGTATCTCACCGTTGTTCGTTCGAGCCTGACTCGGGTCACATGTGAGACGCCAAGTACTGCAACGGAAGGTCAGGTGGTTTGTCTCCGGGTACTCCGGTTTCCGCCCACCTCTGATTAACGATCGGCACGATATAAGTGAAATAATCTTGGAAGGTTGGTAAAACCAAAGTAAAAAACAAATCTGTCTTTATGATGGTTTCTTTCAACTTATCCTCGTATTTATTGAAGTATAAATTACATTGCTTCACAGTAGGTTTTTTGTGTATTTGTGCTGTGAAGAGTTCTTGCAATGCAGGTGCAAGTAACATGTATCAGCAAACCTTTAGTGTGTTTACTGTATTAAGTGATTCTGGTTTTGGGTTTAACGGCCCAGTCCACACGTTTTACATGTAGGCCAGACATGACCGACATATACAAAGTAGAAGTAAAACAAAGATCAGGAATTGATACAATTAACTTACTCCATCCATAAAAGACACCAAAGGGAAAGAAATACAAACATTAAGCGACCAGACCATAATGGAAACCTAAACAAAGGAAGGCCATATGGACAGTTACTTTCCCACAAAATGGCCATATGGCCATCCAAAATTAAAAGACACAAGTGATACACACAGTAAGTAACAAACAACAACATAAATAAATCGCCACAGAAGAGCCGCCTTGGAACGGTCAGTGGAAGATTTCCACTGGGGGGCTTAAATCGATTTTACGTGGCCACAATCCTCGCCCTTACTTCCGTCGCGATTTAGACAAATAATTTGTTCAGTCCGCATGAAGGCCTCCTAACTCATCAGTGCAACATCTCCGTGAACACAGAAATCAAAGAACCACAGAGGTGAGACAACGGTGAGGACTCGACAGCAAGAAACCACTGAAATGCTGGAGCAAAAGAAAACCAACAGTTAGACTCCGATGAGCCAAACCAGAGACAGAGCATCAGGCACCAACCAACATTATCTCTTTAATTTTCAATAAGCCTTTACGTTGGAGCCGTCATAGAATCTGAGGCCTGACCCACCGGCGTGCAATTAAAGAGGGAAGCAAAGTTGCCAACCGTGATTGGGTTAACTACCATGCATGCAGTCTGTCGTATAATATCCATGTTGTACCCAATCTTTTTATATCGAAGAATGATTTTAAGAAATTGGGTGCTGAAGTCATTGCGGTTATATATTTTTCTGAATTCATATACTAAGTCACCATAAAATTCGGGTTCCGATAGACCTTGTTGCAGAAGAGATTTAAGTCCAATATTGAATTTTGAAATTAAATCAGAATGGCGTCTATAAAATTTTGAAAAGGCTTTGCGTAGTTTATGGTACCGATAACCCTGATTAAGGAGTTTAGCCGTTAATAATTTATTACGAGTGTTGAAGTCAGTTACATGACTACACACTCTAGCAAATCGAATTAATTGCGAAATATAAACGCCATAGGATGGCGCACGAGGAACATCACCATCCAAAAAAGGAAAATTTACAATCTCAAAATCAAAGTCATCGCGTTTATCATAAATTTTGCACGAAACAAATCCATCTACAATAGATAGATGTAAATCCAAAAACGGGGCCTCGGTATCAGAAGAATTTGCTTTATTTAACTGAAGTTCTAGGGGGTAAATCTGACTGATCAAACCATCAAAATAGGTATTATCAATATTTAATAAATCATCTAAATATCTAGAAGTAGAGCTAAAAGCTTCAATAATTTCAGATTGGTTATCAATGGAAAGCGACAAAATGAAGTCTCTTTCATAACAATACAAGAACAGATCAGCCACAAGAGGTGCGCAATTAGTACCCATCGGAATACCCACAATTTGTCTGAATAACTTAGTACCGAATCTAATATAAATATTGTCAAGTAGAAAGGTGAGGGCATCGCACACTTTCTGACATGACCAAAGTGTATAATTCTTATGCTCTTTAGAAGTGAAAAATGCATTTCTGACATTACATGCAAGATAGAGAGAATCTTCTCTGTGAAAAGCCCAATCAATTAAGTCATTAAGCTTTTCTTTTATGAGATTATGAGGAAGTGTAGTGTAAAGAGTGGAAAAAACGTAGGTAGACAGACTAGAAGCACGAAACTGTCTAGATTTCACACTCTTTCGCCGGAAACGTACAGCCGCCGTTCTAGGATCCTTGAAAGAGATATTGTAGCTCTCGTAAGACACAATTAGTCTCAAAGGACTACTCTAATGCTAAACTTCATGTTTGTCTAAAGCTTAACCAGTCATGGAACGGTCATTTTTTGTCAGGATATATAAATTAGGCACTGTAGTCAGGTTCCCAGATAATTACAAATAGTGGAATCGCTTAATGCTGGATGGAAGTGAAAAGTAACACAGTTCTAGTTTATATCTTTACTCAAAATCTAAGCAATATTATATATACAACTATATTATCATATGGTTTGGTCAAAAACGAACACCATGTGAATTTATAATGGGGCAACAGAGAGGAACAACTAGATATTCACCAACTTAAACTTGGAAGGTAATGATAAAAATACTAGTACCAGAGCGGTGGTAGTGTAGAGTCTTGCTAGCAATTAAACGTGAGTGGGTGGGGGATTGTTATGTGTATATATTACAGTGCTTGGACAGTTAAAACTAATATTAACCTTTCCAAAGGTCTTGGGGCGAGCTCTCACACACATCATAAAGGGCTGAATCACTATCTGTAAGTTCTTATTTTTTTTGAATGTCATATTGTGGGTTTGATATTGTTTTTGTAAACGGGTTATATCTCTAGATCACGGCAGACAATCTGGATAGTTAGGATGTAACCGGTCTTCACTACCAACCAACAACAATCCAGACCAACACAAAAGCTTAAAGGATTGCTTCCCAAAAACAGCCTAGATTGCTGTTTTATTCTGTTTGGATCCAAACCAAAGTAGTCAGGACAGCCCCGGGCTTCTGTACCGGATTGCAACTGTCCAGACAGCTGTCAGACTCTAAAGCAGTCAGGACGACTTGTAATCTGTCAAGACTTTCAAAATAGCCACGACTGCCTTCTAAAACAGACTGTTTTCACTGGACAGTCCAGATTGCTTAATGAACAGTTACGACCGGTTTAATAATTCAGATCGCTTTATGAAACAGTCAAGACTGGTTTCCGATCTTTACATCTAGGGACCGTAGTGTATACTTTTTCCATGAGAAGCAAAACGCATCTCCATATATACCATCTGAGCGCGTGACATATATGACGTCATCAGACAACGGCAACAACGCGACGGTCATATGACTAGACTATATTATGGATGTCAATGGAACAGACCGAGTATTCCGAATATACCAAGAAGTTGAAATCGCCATCTGGGAAAATGGATAGAAAGAACGGTCCAATAACTGGCCGGAAAATTTACTCTTATTCCATAACAATGGATTTAGAAAGGCGATTATCGGTCACAAATGAAGGAGTGTATGATAAAGACACTACTCAGACCAAAAAGCCGAGCTGAATGAGGGCCTTAATGAAAGCCGGTATGTAAACTGATCAAACTATCGGAACAGAGAGCATGTATGTATTTATAGTTAGACAAAATAAGCCTAGATAAGCTACTCTATACCAAAATTCCTGAGGATCAAGGGAAGCAAGGTAAACAATAATCAGGCCTAGAGTCTAATAATGATGGATTAAATAATATACATGTTGGTGAATATCTAGCGCCCTCTATGTTGGCCTAGTTAACATGACAACTGTATATATGTTTGTAAACAAACGTTCATACATGAAAATGCTAACCGGAAGCTATTCTACTATCCATTTGGGCTGGCTGGTCAGGGAGGCTACAATATAATGATCATAGAAAATATTTCATGAACAATCTCCATGAACGAATGTTGAACAAATATAAAGAACATAATTTTTTGTATTGCTCTGTATAAAATGTGATTTCCCACGGTGTCCATTACATAGGCGTCTTATTGTGATGACAATATTTCCCAATGCATACCCCATTACGAGAACACGCCTATACAAATACATTGTAATTTTTACCGCTGAAAAAAATGGACATTTTAAGGTAAAAATTGTGATTTTTGAAAGTTGATTTATAAAATCAAGTTTCTATGTCATTACATTTCTACTTCCGGTACTGGACCGCGTTACTCCACTTCCGCTGTTCGTTCGCTGCATAAAACAGTCCAAAGGAACTCTTGAAAACTAATTTTGCAGGCATGGAACGTCTTTCAAAATATTTCATTTTTCAAGACTTTATACGGATTGAATATAAATTGGCCCAAAAGACATATTCTGAACAGAAAACAATACTCTAGGACCATTTTCCTACGCGCTTTCCGATGATATTTATGTTTTACTCTTTCATCCCTGCGTTTCTGAACAGGACTCTTCTCGCTTTAAATACAATCTTATAGAAAGGAATTTCTGATTAGTTCACTGACATGATGGCAATTAAATAGTGTACATGTACATTCTGACGAGACCTGCTAGCTACGTGCCGTCTTATCAGGATCTACAAGGTTTGCACAGATACCTCGGCGTCTGCACCGGTCTACAGGGTTCAAAGGGTTAGCTCGCTTCTCTGTGATTATCAGTGACCGACTAAACAACCCATAACTGACAGACATCAAAAAAAGTTATTAACCTGCTTTCGAGAGCTCTAATTACAAAACATGTATTGTAAGCTGTGAGTTTTACATCAAGTTCCGTACTTATAGCAAATAGTGAAGATACCGATCAGACGCTACATTCTGTTGCCTCTAATATGTCTTAACTGTTTCCGAATGTCCCAGTGTTGAAACAGTTGGCATTTATGGGTTAATGTATTTATTTGGAATAAACGTATTTTACTTCGCCTTGGGTAGTCGAAGTTCGCTAAACGCGGCGTCTGATCAGGGTTATAATGTCTAAATCAAATGGTTTAAAAATGATCTTTTTTTTTCGTCCAAGGTATTCTTCTTTTTCTGTCCCGACGCCCGAAGGAATATAGCTCCAAGCGGCTGCACAACGTATGTGCATCGTCGTATCAACGCAACGTTGATGCGACGTTGCTGAGACGTAATGTGCGCGCTAGGAGAACTTGTCTGACAACTGCTGATTGGTCATTGAGATTTATTGTGTGCAGCTGACCGTGAAAAGTGACCGAGTTATGAATGAAATACCTAACATAATACACGAAAGCTTAAGAATATTTGATAAAATTGTTGGAATGTATTGGTGTTTGCCATCTGAAAATGACATAGTTTGGTTAATAGTTGTCTATGTATTATCTTTACTCTCTCTCTCTCTCTCCCTCTCTCTTTCTCTCTCTCTCTCTCTCTCTCTCTCTCTCTGTATTGTTTTTTATTTTTTTTTTTTTCTGAGATATTTAACCCAGCTTAAATATACTTCCAAATAAATATCACATAAAATTTCTCAAGAATACATATACTTTTTATGACACAGATGTGTATACCATAGCTGACTCTCGTTTTCTCAAGCACTGATATTCCAAACTATTGCTTGAGCCAAAGTAAATTTTGGCTACTGTAGCTTGAGTTTTGCCATATGTTACTTATATTTAAACTTCTTTGTCTCGGACTGCCGTTGTCTACGGCTAAAGATTCCGGTCTCTCGTGGTTTGAGATATCGACAGTTGACTGAAATTGTTAAAAAGTGAATGTTTTGATTGTTCCACTACCACTAAAACATCAATGAGTAATACATGGTGTCCAAGAGCACATATACAGTGGAACTCCAATGGCTCGAACACGAATATCTGTTTACCACGGATAATCCGAATTCGCTCTGCTGCAATGCCTAAATAATTTTTCGAACAGCTGCCAATGTCCATATATTTCAGGACCCTGTTGACCTTTTTCTGCTTTTATCTCGTAAAGGTATGCAGAGTGCAGTCATTAGAATCGCCTCAGTGAGGCGATTGTAAGGAGTGCACAAAACACCCGTTAATTCTGGAGAGCGAAAGGTATACTAATTATGTACGCTTAAAGGTTTGGCACTGTGGTTTACACTTCGAGGCTCGGGCTACTTCTGTCTCGGAAAAACATAAGGCTTCAAAAGTATTCGAGTTATTGAGGTTCGCTGTGTGTATTTTCTTACATAAGAACACATCCGTATCAATTAAGATAAAATAACTTAATACTATATCACGTGGCAATCTGCTCCCCTGGTACTCAGAGATCGTTCAAATCTGCGTACCAGTCAAGCTAATTCAATACATGTTCATCTGCTTTCTCTGTCTCTCTCTGTCTCTCTCTCTCTTTCCTCTATGCCGAGTAAATACAGCGTTACGTAATCTTTGTTACTTGTAGCATCTTAGTTGCCGTCTGTTTTTGTTATAAAATGCATGTATACCTCATATATCATGTACACTGATCTGAGAGAATAAAGTATATGTTGTTGTTGTTGTAAGATTATTAGCAGATGGGACAAGCACAGAATGTACTGAGCTAATTTAGAAACCATGAAGAAATTAGCAGACACGTTTATCTTTCTTTCTTTCTTTCTACCTTTTTTCTTCGTGGGGGTAGTTGGGTGAGGCACAGGCGATGTGCATCTTGTATAACTGGGGAGTCCAGCTGATACTGACTTACATTTGGGCAAAGTCTGATGTCCTTGCAGCAGGTAACGGTAGATGGTGAGTGCTGATATTTCTTCAGTTTCTACACTTCCACTCACTCTGTCCCTCACTTTCATCTCATCTGCTATATCTTCTATCCCACCCCCCCCCCCCCCCCCACTCCTTTCTCATGGAGACGACAAAATGATCCACAAGGGTTGACATGTCGTTAAACTCAAAACATTCGATGAATCATCTTTATTTTCAGTTTTCTTCGTCGAATTTTTTAACCCTCACAAAATGTCTAGATAACTGCTTGATCTACGACTGGCATTGTTATCATAATAATTATTCCTCATAAATCAACTTTCCTCAGTACTTTCAGTACTTTGATTTTTCTTATTTCTGCTCAAAATATAGATTGTGGACACACGTTAGAACCGCCTCGGTTCTAACGAGTACCCACAATCTATATTTTAGAGAAGAAATAAGAAAAAAAAGATTACCCCTGTAAACCCCAGTTTTACTGTATAAAGTGGGGTTCAAAGGGGTCAGAACTATATAGGCGTGTTTGCGTGATGCATAACAGACTCAGTTTCTTGTCTTTGAAATATAGAGTTATTGCACTGACATTGGTGATTATAATACATCATTAATATTCATATGCTATCCTAGAATTCTGATTGGTCGAGAGTATGCCACGCGCAGGGCAATAAAGTATCATATTCCCCTGCAATATTTCCTTCAGGCAATATGAACAAATCGTCATATTCCACTCGCACAAGGGCAAAAAAATAAATAATTTAATTCCGTATTGACACGAGCATGCGAGCGTACTTGAATATCCCAAACGAGAGAATTAGTGCAATAACCTTTTAGATATATAGCTAGAAATATTTCTCGTCATTACTAAAAGTATAAATATATTCTATAGAGGGGTATTGCGCCACATAACTGAAAAGTTTGGAGTGTGCAAGTTTTTCTGGGCCAGACTATGTAATTTCGGCCAATAAGGCATCATCAGAGACCTTCACATTAGTAAACAAGTCCGTGAAATGAACACCCCTATAAACCCCACTTTATATAGATAAGAGGGTCATGATGGCCCTGGATCGCTCACCTGATCTACAGTGTAACAAGTGGGCCCAAGGGAGGGCCATTATTGGCCCAGTGCTATAATTTCCATAATCTTGATGGAGGTCTAAAAGGTGAAGCGTCATACCAAATATCAAAGACCGGAGCCTTCTGGTTGTAGACAAGAAGGGTAAAACGGTTTTCCTTATATATGTCTATATAAAACCTGTGGGTCCCGGGGTAGAGCCATATTTGGTCCAATGGCTATAATTTGAACAATATTGATAGAAAACAACAAGACGAAGCTTCATACCAAATGTCAGAGACCTTGACCTTCTGAGGTCAGACAAGATCATTTTCAAAGGCCTTCCCAATATAAGTATATGTAAAACAAGTTGGCCACGGGGTGGACCCATGTTTGGCCCAAGGGCTATAATTTAAACACTTTTGGTAGATGTCCACTATTTGAATCTTCATACCAAATATCAAAGACCTTGGCCTTCTGGTTTCAGACAAGAACATTTTCAAAGGTTTTCCCTATATAAGTTTATATAAAACCAGTGGGCACAGGGTTGGGCCCATTTTTGGCACCGGGGCTATAGTTTGAACAATCTACTAGACAAAGCTTCATACCAAATATCAAAGGCCTAGGCCTTGTGATTCAGACGAGAAGATTTTTAAAGGTTTTCCCTAAACAGTCTATGTAAAACCAGTCGGTCCCGGGGAGGGGCCATTTTTGGCCCCAGGGCTATAATTCGAACAATCTTGTAGATGTTCACAAGATGAAGCTCCATACCAAATATCAAAGACCTGAGCCTTCCGGTTTCAGGCAAGAAGATTTTTTAAATGTTTTCCCTATATTAGTCTATGAAAAATAGGTAGGCCCCGAGGCGGAGCCATTTTTTGCCACAGGGCTATAATTTGAACAATCTAGGTCGAGGTCAACTAGACAAAGATTCATACCAAATATCAAAGACCTGAGCCTTTTAGTTTCAGGCAAGAAGATTTTTAAAGGTTTTCCCTAGATAAGTCTATGTAAAACTAGAAGGCCCCGGGGAGGGGGGCATTATTGCCCCCAGAGCAATTTGAGCCATCTTAATAGAGGTCCACTAGACGAAGCTTCATACCAAATATCATTAACCTGAGCCTTCCGGTTTCTAAAGATTTTCACTATATAAGTCTATGTAAAACTAAAGGGCCCCATGGCGGGCGCATTTTTGGCCACAGGGCTATAATTTGAACAATCTTGATAGAGGTCCACTAGATGAAGCTTCACACTAATAAAAAGACCTCAGCCTTCCGGTTTCGGAGAAGAAGATTGTTAACATCTTCCCTAAGAAGTTTAGCAGTTAACAATTTATTACAAGTGTTGAAGTCAGATACATGACTACACACTCTGGAAAATCGAATTAATTGCGAGATATACACGCCATAGGATGGCGCACGAGGAACATCACCATCCAAAAAAGGAAAATTTACAAACTCAAAATCAAAATCATTTATCATAAATTTTGCAAGAAACAAACCAATTTACAATAAGATAGGTGTAAATCCCAAAACGGGTCCTCGGTATCAGAAGAATATGTTTTATTTAAAAGAAGTTCTGGGGGTGGGGGTAAATTTGACTGATCAAACCATCGAAATAGGTATTGTCAATATTTAATAAATCATCCAAATATTTAGAAGTCGAGCTGAAAGCTTCAATGATTTCAGATTGGTTTTCAGCAGAAAGAGACATCATGAAGTCGCTCTCATAACAAAACAAAAACAGATCAGCAACAAGAGGTGCGCAATTGGTACCCATCGGAATACCTACAACTTGTCTAAATACCTTAGTACAAGTCTTATTTAAATATTGTCAAGTAGAGAGGTGAGAGCTTCACACACTTTCTGATATGACCATAAAATATAATTTTTATGCTCGTCCGAAGTGAAAAACACAAACACATTTTAACTTTATTAGAATTTTGTATGGACAAAAACAGATTTCTACCTGATCTTTTAAAGACTTTGTCACAATATTGTCGTAAAACAAATAAAGCAGGAATAACTTGACGAAACAAGCGTCATTTTTACACCATTTAATTTCGACATTATAACCCTGATCAGACGCCGCGTATAGCCAACTTCTAGTGATTCATCATATCATAGGCGAATATAAACATGTTTATTCGAACCATAACGGTATTTACCCATAAATACCTCACCCCCGCCCAGCGGGGCTTGGAGAAACAGAATGGGCTGCAATACTGGCACATTCGCAAACGGAAAAGACTGATTAGAGGTCACATGATGCAGCGTCTGATCGTTGTCGTTCGGACAGATGGGTCCGAGGTTTTCTTCACAATTTGTTTAAAATACGGAACTTGATTTGAAACTCAAAGCCTATAGAACAAAATTAATGTGACAACACATATTTTGTAATTAGTGCTCTCGAAAGCGGGTGAATTACTACCATCGATGTCGGTTTAGTTTGCCACTGATAATCCCAGAAAGCGTACTAACGCTATTTAACCCTTCTATATCCTGCAGAACGGTTTACATCCGGAGGTGGAAATAACTTGTACCTGTACAAACCTAGTAGATCCAGATAAGATGGTACGTAACGAGCAGTCTCGCCAGGTCTACATGTACTGTGTTTACCATCATGTCAATGAACTAGGCAGAAAATATATTCTATTAGGAATTAAAAATATTTAAAGCTAGCAAAGTCCTGTTCATAAATTCAGGAATAAAAGGGTAAAATCTCAAACCACATATAACTATCTTTGGAAAGCGCGTAGGAAAATAGTCCCGATTATGGTTTTCTTTTCTGAATTCGTCTTTCTGTGCCATTATTTGTAAAAGTTAATTAGTACGTTAAGTATTTCGGACTTTCCCAGAGTTTCATACTCATTCCAGACCTCTCATGTTGGGCCTAAAGGATTATTTTTATCAAGAGTATGTTCACAGTAGCGGAAGTGCTGTAGTTTGGTCCAATACTGGAAACATAATTGCGTTGGCATAGAAACTTTATACAAGGATCAACTTTCAAAAATGCATCACGTGAACAAGTCTGTGAAATGATCCCCCTAAACGCTACTTTATACAGAGAAAACTGGGGTTTAAGGAGTATATATATCATTTATATTATTTCTGCACCAAGACATAGTTTGTGGGTACTCGTTAGAACCGCCTCAATGAGTTGGTTCAAACGAGCACCCACTACTTATGTTTGCAGTAACAATAAGAAAAATAGCACGGATTTCTTCAGAAAAGTAGTGATGTTGGAGATGTGAAAAATTGCTCTTTGTCGCTATATGACGATCGAGGCTTGGAGAAATAGATTGGGCTGCATAGAGCTTCCATGAAGATCTGAAGCTAACCGCACACGAGTGCTGGTGAACCGCTTAGAAGGACCAAGCCTGCCCAGGCAATGTGGTGCGAGTCGGACCATACAATGCATATAATAAGCCCTATTGCGGTATTTGGGTGGCGGGGTTTGAGATTTCATTTTATCATTATGTCGAGTTAAAGCCCAGCGAAATTGGAAGCGCGTATTCAAACTGAACTAAATATCGTTGACGGGGACGTTAAACCTCAATTCAAACAAACAAATCAACAAAACAAATTTAAATTCGTCTAAAAGATTTTCTACTTTGTTAGAATAATACTGAATTTCGAAATCTGAATTCATTTTGTGCATGTTAATGAAGTGGAATATTTCATTGTAGCAACTGTTTTAAAGCAAAGGAAATTAAGATAAAAAAATAAGCTATACATTTTTTTCAAAACAATTCTGTCAGTGACCAAATATATGAACAAAACAAATCGCTGACACAGCATTACACAAGATTCAGTTTATTTGCAAATGGTTCTATCCTCAGCTAGCGCCAGGAATGCTTCAACTATTTTTCACCATTTCAATTTAGAATGTAAATTGGCTGATTTTATTTTCCAACTCTAAACGGAAAGTTTAAATGGCATTTCTCTATAATATACAAGGTAGTAATGAAGTCTAATACCCATTCTATATTCTGTGCAGAACAAAAGTCCAGTACGACATCACATCCGTGTTACAAAGTAAATTCGCTCCTCTAAAACGGTTTATTTTCTGATGAAAATTCGTGATATTTTTCGTATTTATACTTCAAATATAGATCGTGGGTGCTCGTTAGAACCGCCACAACCAGGCTGTTCTGCCAAGTACCCACAACCTGTTAACCGGAACAGAAAAAAACAAACAAAAAAAAAACAATGTTTACACCCCACTGCAAACCCCACGTTTGTCTCTATGTAAAGCGGGGGTTAGATGATTGCTTTGGACACGAAAAGCTATGACTTTATGCCATCTTTTTAAATCATTGATAAAGCTCTTTCGTGAATACATTGCAAAAACATTGTATTTCACATGCATTTTTTATGCTACATGTTCAATATTGTCAATACGATAACGGCGTTCTCCGTAAAACAAAAACACTCTTGAAAAGATCGTCCCTATAGGGAAGAGGCTTATTCGTTTTTTTTAAGAAATAAATTTTGATAAGGGAGAAAAAAATGCTTGTGAACGTGCTGCCACACCTTAATGTAATCATTTGCCTTTATTCAATAAAGATGATAAATAAACCATCAGAATCTCTCAACTGCAACAGGGTCGGTTTCAAACGTTTTATTTTTAAACGCGTAAAGTTCCTTTGTTTGATATTTGGTCTTTTTATTATGTTCACTGTTAGATGCATAGCAGTCCGTTTGTTGCTTTTCTATGGTTAAAACAGATATTGCTATTTTGTCATGTTTGACATTTTTAGCATAGTGAGGGCCAAACAAAGAAAGGACGATGGGTAAAATAAAGGCTGCCATAAAGCAACATATTGCTGTAACTATCATGAATACCTTCATCACAGTTAAAAATACGTACGATTGTTCAACAAAAAGAATCAGGAGTCCAATAAAAGATGCAAGACTTGTATTAAAGAGGATTACCGAAACTGTTGATAATACTATGTGAGCGCGAGAGAGTCTGTCAATTTCAACGATATTATAGAAAGCGTACATTGTATGGGTGATAATTTCAACCATATAACACACACCTTGTACTGCAATTATCATACTTAACGGGGTCAAATCTATGTGAAACACAGACATAAATCCAAACAAACCTATGATGACTGCAATGAAAGATGCTATAATAACGATGAATGATAAAGCATGTGGACAAACAAACATCATAAGCAATATATTAGTTCCTACCATTACAAACATATGTATTATACACTCTACAAGCGAAGAAGCAGATTTGTCTGTGTACATAAACATTGGCGCATGAAGAGCCGCAAACATATCATGATCTTCATCTGATTTTCCCGATTTCAGTGGTTCAGAATTTTCTTGTGTCATACGAATAACCTCTTCCAATTTACTTTTACTGTCGGATATTTCTTCTTGTTTAAGGAGCGATTGCTTAAGAAGTGGTACATCCAACGACGAATGGTTGTCGAGTGTTTTGGCATAGAATCTCGTGCTTAGAATATTACCATCCGGAATAAACGCAAAGTCATTTCTAAACCTCGGATTCAAAGACAAAAACCGATTTATAGACTGTCCTAGAGTGCAGTTTGTACATACACTGATATTTAGAAACCGTTTGTATTCATCAAACCATGAGATAAGAGATGTGGAATCTATGTATTTGTTTTCCATAATTTCCTCCTCTACCTTAAGAATGTCATTGATGGCAACTTTGTCTTGGTATAGGACGTACCCTGGGACAACGAAACTCACATAAAAATTGGACTGAAATATAGCTTTGTTGACGTTTTCATATTTTCTGAAATAGGAATCACTAGTCACGTAATCAGGCTTAAAGATATCTACATTCAGATATACGATCTTCCAAACAGACACCCCTGCATAAAGAGCGAACAAAACCCAAACTGACCATTTGACGCATGGTATAAAAACAGAATAAGACAACAGCTTCCGAGACAGCTTTTCAATGGTACTGGAAGTTGCTTTCAGTGATGATGGTTTTTCGCCCGTACAGCAGCAGCGGAAACAAAAGGATTTGTTCAGTGGTACCTCTGCCTTTGATTGCACTGTGTTGCACGTACAACAGTGACGGCTAGCATCTATCCGTTGTTCATGTATCGCTAGGCAGGCAGTGAAGAAAATCATGTGGTTGGCATAGATGAACAGTAAAGTTGCCACTGAAAAATGTAGAAAATATATGAGCAGTGTCTTCAACTCAATCTGTGGGATTAAGGCATTATAGGCCCCAGTTTTCGCTATATATAGTGAGATGTAGGGAATGCTAATTACACGGACTACGAGGCCTTCATGCGGACTGGACAAATTATTTGTCTTAATCGCGACGGAAATAAGGGCGACGATTGTGGCCTAGTAAAATCGATTTAAGCTCCCCAGTGGAATTCGTTTCACTGACCGTTGCCATGCGGTTCTTCTGTCGCGGTTTATTTTTGTTATGGTTTGACTCTGAGTGTGTATATCGCTTATATTATTTTGTTTTGGATAGCCAATTGACCATTTGTGAGAAAGTAACTGTCTTTTTGGCTTTCCGCTACTGATGCTTCCATAAGTGTCTAGTTGTGTCATGTCTGTGCTTCTTTCCGTTTTGTGTCTCTGACGGGAGCTGTGAATTAATTGTATCGATTCCTGATCATTGTCTACACTTCTATTTTGTTAAGGTGATGGGTGTGGTCCTTGTGTTGTTCATTCTATGTGGTCCGTTGCAACACAATTGTTGTCATGCTACGCCATTGTTGACGCGTTGCCGTTACGATATATCAGTTACTGCCTTCATGAATTGCATTGTAACACATAGATCTGATAAAGGTATGCTATCACAGGACAACTACTGCCATACTCTCTCTTCCGCAGATTCTTGAAGGTTTATGTCAGTTTCAGGCGAAAGCCTGATATGCACTGTACTGTTTAGGTAGCGTTGTTAAGAAAAATGACCCAAATAGATTTGACTAGGCCGTATAACTCAAAACCAAATAAACATATTTGTTTTTAAACTTAATTTAAATTCATTTGATCATGAATGTTTTTGCAAATTCTATCTGAGGAGGACATATTTCGCAATCTTGTAACATCAAACTTTCTACGAGTATAGTGAATTAGGTTTAACTTACCTCAAAAAGTCACAAATAACAGCAGACCAATTTAAGAAAAGTAAGTTTTGGCATATCATGTGAACTCTCTTCCAAACTTAGGATTAACGTGTAACGAACGATAAGCCTTATTTTCTCTTAATTACATTATGATAACTCACCCGTGCGACATATTGCATTTTCACACCTCCAAAATGGCTACTTTGCTGATAAAATATCGTGATATTTTTCTTATTTCTGTTCCAAACATAGGTTGTGGATGCTCGTTAGAACTGCCTCAACCTATTTCTTGGAGCAGAAATAAGAAAAATAACGTATACCCCACTAAACCTTAGTGTTCCCTGTATGATGTGGGGCTGAGGGGCGTCTTAATTTCACGGGCTCGATCATGTGATGGAAACAAATACTTTGAAAATGGCATCTGCTTGTCTTTGTTGCGGCGTTTAATGGTTACAAAATACATCTTGTTCTGTAGTCAATGTATACCTGTATACACAGAAAGCAGTTTCATCGCTAAATAGTCTGATCTTGTTCCGACGACAAATGTTGCAACGTAAGTGATTGTTGTCATGGTTATAGGTATACCAGACGTTCTAAGCGCCATACAGATACGATCTCTAGCGCATTTCTTTCCAGAAAGGTCTGTCACGTTGTATAAAGTAATAAGCATATTGTTAGCTTCATAATCTGTAAGATTAAAAAGAGTCGATGTTAAGATACATTTTATCTACATTTGATATCATTTCTGTTCATGGAGGTAATTGGGAGAAGATAGATTGGCTAAAAAATCTTTGACACCCTTGCTACTAGTCTACAGTCCAACATACCTTCTACTCATGCAGCGAATATTGTTCCTTCGCAGCCTTTTCTTTCCTTTAACGGTAAACCTCTTATTTAAATGTCATATGATAAGCAAGGTTAATTAAGAAAAAGATCAGCTCTAGCGGTGATTTATTGAGTGAGGTCAATTGTAAAGTAGATCAAATCAGGAGCGCGTAGCACGAGTGATATATTTACATACAACTGACCAACAAACAGTAACTTATCACTAATCATGGCACTAGCGCTGTTCTACACTATATACACCTAAGTCGACGAAAATGCTAATGGTTTCCTCAGATTCTCTCTATCATCCGCCATTGTTTAAAGGAATTCCCCAATATAACTGACTGTATGGCTTGGTTTACCTGGCCTCATAACATATTTGATACAAGAAAAAGACGTAACACTATCTAACGTCAAGGTTACAGTGAAAGACGTCATGTAACGGGATAAAAAGGCGGCTCGTCGCGTCGCGTCGCGTTCTTCCGCCCGATGATTTATCACTGTATAGATCACTAGATTTTACTGTTGGCTATGTTAGAATACATGTACACAGTTGTTTTGTTTCTTGACGGGCAACAATAGATCTCATTTCCATTGAGAACAATATTTTCCCGAGACTAACGTCTCGGGCAAATATCGTTCTTAAGCGAAATGTGGTCGTATAAGCAAAATATCGAATTTTATATAATTATAAGGTTTTTAACAACATTTTGTACATTGTTGCAATGTTTGACAAAGACTTCTTCTGTAGCGCACAATGTAGGAAATACATGTTTATATGGGGCCCGTCAAGCGATTTTGGTACTTATCGCCTATGCGAGCAGCGAAGGTTCAGGCGAGCCTGCGCATCCGCGCAGTCTCGCCAGAACCTTCCCTGCTCGCTGATACAAGCAGTGAATCAAGAGGAACCTTCAGACAGAAAGCCAAATCCCCATCCCCTCTGAATGGCTGGGCATGCGCAGTTAAAATTTGTCATGACGGAATGCTCGAAGACACAGATTCGCTTGGTGGGGCTCATTTGTGATGTCATCAAACGCGTCCGTCTGCACGCACAACGTTGAATACGGTGCTCAGTGGGAAGCCGTTTGTGTCACGTAAGAGCGGAAAACAAGGAAATATGTACCGAATGAGGAAAAGTTTCAATTATTTATGTATCTATTTTATTAGCTGTAAATTATTGTTGTGCATATTATGGAATTTCTCATAAAATATGCAGTAAATACGAGGTAATAGTCCTCGCGAGAGGGTAATATTATTGCTTTCCGGTGATATGGAAAATAATTGCCCCTTCGCTTTCCCATCGAAAGCCTACAATGTCTTTGCTGTATAAAACATTTTATTATTTCTAGTTGAAAACACATCCTTATATAAATAACTGACGAACAAACTTTGTTTATGAAACATGTATGCACAAAGACAGCGCTCGCTAGCCGGTCAAATTTTACAAGCATCGCCATAAGGTAAAGAAAAGTTACCAAGAAACTTGATATAAGTATTCTGGGAGGACCGAAGTTCGAGGACGTAAGCGACTTGACCTGTTTATGTTTCTATAAATAGTAAGATAATAAAAAAAATATAAAGAAATAGTCAAACACATTTGAGGAATAAACTGTCAGAAGCAAACATGAAAATTAATGAGCAAACTTCAACAGAGCTTATTATTTATTGAATGGCCCATTTCCTAGTCATTTTCAAAATGGCATTTAAGTTCGAGGATGCAGTTATCTTGAAGGTCATATAAGTGCTGTTCGGGGTAAAACTATGATGAAGACATGTAACTGATAACAAGATACATAGCTTATAAATTATATATAAATTTAACTAGAAATCGTTTGCAAAATGAGTTTAGATGTCCGAAGAGCAACAACAATTTTCCCAATGTTTTGATTGTAAAGGTTTCTTCTATTTTTTTAATATTTCTTAAGAGCATCACATACACTACTACTCTCCGCTTCCAAGGGAAAAAAAGCCTCAGAGGTAATAAGGACATCAGGTATGTAATGCTAAACAATTCCCCACATTTGGCCACATACGAAATTAACGGTCTGTTTGGTATGTGACAATAGTAAACAAAGGACTCTTGGTGGTTCTGCCAGAATTAATGTGGATGAAAAAATCACTGGGTTAACGTCGGGGGTAAAAGTTTTAGCAAAAATAGCGGATTCTTGTAAATTGTTGATGTCTCAAGAAATATTTAATACTCCGATCCGATTGGCATCGCAAGAATATTATTTTGCCAAAATGTTGGCTTTTATTTTGGGTCTGTTGTTGTTGTTTCACAAGAGCATGGCATCAGTAGTTATCAGAATATATGAATACAAATAACGTCATCGAACTTGCGTCACTGTCGAAGTTGCATGACGTCACAATAGATTTTTCGCTGAAGTTACAAGGGAAAACATAATTTATCTTTCTACTAAAAATAGGTTGAGGTATATGTTTGAACACCCAATATCAAAACAAGATGTGTTTGTGAAACACGAACATGTCCCGGGCATGGTTATTTTTTATTCAAAGTTGCTCACAGTTCAAGCTGTTTGTGTGGGAAGCCCTTGACACAAGAAACTCACATGCCAAATATGAAAGCTCTATCTTAAACGGTTCAAAGGCTATGAACAATAATATTTTTTCTTTAAAGTAGGTCAAGGTCAAAGGTAAAAAAAAATTGCATGAATGTAAAGTTCTTGTCACAAGGAACCTACATGCCAAATATTAAGGCTCTATCTTAAACTGTTCAAAAGTTATGGACAATTTTATTTTTTCTTTTAAGTAGGTCAAATGTCAAGGTCATGGTCCAAACATTTTGCATAAATGAAAAACCTTAATCACAGGGAACCTACATGCCAAATATGAAAGCTCTATCCCAAACGGTTCGAAAGTTATGACCAAAAATGTTTATTTTTTTTAAGTAGGTAAAAGGTCAAAGTCACAGGTCAAAATTTTTGCATTAATGTAAAGCGTTTGTCACAAGGAATCTACATGCTAAATATGAAGGCTGTATCTCAAACGGTTCAAAAGTTATGACCAATGTTAAATTTTTCTTTTATGTAGGTCAAAGGTCAAGGTCACAGGTCAAAATTTTTTGTGTGAATGTAAAGCTCTTGTCAAGAGGAACCTACGTGCAAAATATGAAGACTCTGTCTCAAACCGTTCAAAGTTATGACCAAAATGTTATTTATATATTTTAAGTTGGTCAATGGTCAAGGTCAAGGTCACAGGTCAAATTTGTTTGCATGTATGTAAAGCTTTTGTCACAAGGAACATACATGCTAAATATGAAGGCTGTATCTCAAACGGTTCAAAAGTTATGAACAATGTTAACTTTTCCTTTTATTTAGGTCAAAGGTCAAGGTCACAGGTCAAATTTTTTTGTGTGAATGTAAAGCTCTTGTCACAAGGAACCTACATGCAAAATATGAAGGCTCTATCTCAAACCGTTCAAAGGTTATGACCAAAATGTGATTTTTTTATTTTAAGTAGGTCAAAGGCAAAGGTCAAGGTCACAGGTCAAAATTTTTTGCATGAATGTAAAGCTTATGTCAAAAGGAACATACATGCTAAATATGAAGGCTGTATCTCAAGGGGTTCAAAAGTTATGACCAATGTTATTTTTTTCTTTTAAGTACGTCAAAGGTCAAGGTCACAGGTCAATTTTTTTGCATGAATGTGAATGTCTTGTCACAAAGAACCTTCAGGCCAAATATGAAAGCTCTATCTCAAACGGTTCAAAAGTTATGGCCAACGTTAAAGTTGTCCACGTACAAACCAACAAACCAACAAACAAACAGACAGGGCAAAAACAATATGTCCCCGCTATCGCTATAGTTCATCAACGACCTTTGAGAGTTCAAAGATTAAGCGTGACAAGACTATTCCATTTTTTAGGGGAAGCAGGTTGCGGACAACATTTACACTTGGTTTTAGATTGATAGATAAATGTTTTGACATTGCCATCATGTAAAAGTCTTGGCTCAGTGGTTTCGTGTAATGCTTAGCACTGCGAGTCAAACTAGAACCTTTTAGCCGAGTAGTGTTCGAGTCCCATTGGCATACATTTTTTTCTTTATTATTTTCTATTTAATTTTCATCTTTATTTGCTTAATTTCTAATGTTAATAGTTAGTTCCTTTATTTGTATTTTTCAGATCTTATCTTTTGGTTCCCTTTTATTTTAAACAATGATGAATGTCATTAAGTGCACCGTCCTTCGGATCGGGACGTTAACTGGAGGCCCCCTGTGCAGGGAGAACCATCCCCTGTGCAGGTTAAAGAACCCTTCCATAATTACATGATTACTGTGTAGGCTTTCATCCTGCAAAACTGGAGTGTAAATAATATACACCTGCCTAGAGTGTCCGCGAGGGCGTATGGCAGTATATATAGAAAGAAAGAAAGAAAGAAAGAAAGAAAGACATGCAGCTTTGTCTTCACTGACAGTATATCATGATGGTATCCATCTTAGTAACATTTTTGATAATTTCAATAGAATTCGAGCCACAACGATTCCTTTGCGCTCGTTTCATTTTTCAATAAGATAAATATATACATCTAGTGTGATGGACCACGTCCATCGGGGTTTTGAGAAACAGATCGGGCTGTACGATGCTTTTTAACAGAGCTAAAATTGATCGCATATGAATAATGGTAAATCGCTTAGTAAATCTAATGCTGCCCGGCAGGCAAAGTGTTGTGAGTTGGCCCGTTCATTCATATAACCCCTTTTGGTTTCATTAGGAGGGCAGGGTTTGAGATGTCATTTCATTACAAAAGCATGCCTATACAAAAATATTGGAAATATTTACTACCAAAAGAACGCAAAATTTTGATGAAAATTTACAATATTTATTCCTTATTTTTGTTCCAAACATAGATTGTAGGCACTCGTTAGACCGCCTCGACGAAGCAGTTCTAACGAGTATCCACAATCTATTTATTAGAGCAGGTATGAAGAAAATATTGTTTACCCCTATAAACCCAAGTTTTACCACATGAATGTCCGCTCGGGGGAACGGGAGGTCGCGGGTTCGATCCCGGGCCGCGACATACCAAAGTCGTTTAAAAATGGTACTAGTTGCTCCTCGCTTGGCACTCAGATTTACTGGGTAGAGCTAGGACTGGTCGACCCAGTGTCAGGATAATGTGACTGGGTGTGGTATCATGTAATGTGTCTGGGACATGATACTTCAGTGAGGCAGCACTATTAAAGTGAGCATTGAGCTCCCTGTCGCAACCAGACACCGTCGTGATATGACTGAAAAATTGTTGAAAGCGACGTTAAACCCGAATTCACACACATTTACCCCATGAAAGTCGGGTTTGGTGATGTCAAAATTATAAAGACGTGTTTTTGTGATGTCATCTCAATGTCGGGTAGAACCCCACGGAATTGGTAGCAACGTCTCCAAAATGGACGGGGACGATAAACCGCCAATCAAACAAACAAACCAATATCTTGTGTGACCCACTTTTATGATTTACGCGGTAAACCCGTGATCTCATTTACGAAAATGTTTAGGAAAAGTAAAAAAAAAAAGTAATAATACATAAATAAAAACCTCCGCCAAGACTTGAACCGTAGACCTCCGTGTTGGCAGACGCGTTAGTAGACCCTCTCGACTATACTTCTATGTTACATAAGATTAAAAATTGGACGGTAGCTATCGCCAAGTGTGAAAATACCAATTAAAGGCGATTTACCTAAAATATGGACGAGTCCAATATTAAATGTGCAGTCACGTCTCACTGCGTTTTGAACGACTATACCGGGGACATAAAAATTTGTAAAAGTATACAAATTGTATACCCTGTTTTCCATATATAAAATAAAGCGTAATGCTGTATTCAAAAGGTTGCCGTGTCAACGTGGTATGAAGCATGAAAAAGATATACAGAACGTATAATTATGTATACGAGAAAAAGCGAGGGCAAAACATTAAATAGTGTCAATATAACTAATATTATAATTATAACTGCGTTCTAGAGCAAACCTGGCAATAAATGTGTTAAAATGGGTAAACTTGTAATTCGGGGAGGTAAACTCAGGGGTAACAACCTACGTCATAGCATAGATGTCGTACTCATTTCAGAAGCGGCCATTTTGGTGTAAATAGGGTAAATAAAATGCTTCAAACTTGATTTGTACATTACGAGTCTTCAGAAAACATACTTCAGCTGGTAACAAACAATATTTGCATCCCACCAGTAAGCTAATTCCACCTAGAAACATTGAAAATGCTTCGATAGCTTCGCCACAAGATTTGATTCGGCGCTGTAAACAATGATACTTCCGACATCATTGCCAGATCAGCTTGTGTCGAATTATTTAAACAAAAGGCCACATTTCTGGGACAGATTTCAGTATGTTTGATTCTTTTATGACCTAATGCACCGACTGCGCCTACTTGTTGTGACAAATGCATTTTGTGTAGTAAACGCCGGAAAACCTAAGAATGGTTATGACGTCACTGCTCTGACGTAGGTTGTTCCCCCTGAAACTGTCAAAAATACTGTCGAAAATTGCGGTTATTGCGCCACCGACCATATAACTAAAATTGCAACCGTAAACCGACAATTTACTCAGTTTATACAGGGGTTTGCAAAGCAAACGTAAACATTGCATTACGAAAACAAGCCTATACAAATACATTGTGGATTTTACCGCTGAAAAAAAAAACGATTGTTTTAAGATTTGTTTTTCTTATTTTTGCTAAAAATATAGATTTTCGGTACACGTTAGAACCGCTTCTAATGAGTACCAACAATCTATATTTTAGAGCAGAAATAATTAAAATAATGTTCACCCCTTGCAAACCCCAGTTTTTCTGTATACAAATGGGGTTCAAGGGGGCCAGAATTATATAGGCGTGTTTTCGTGACGCTATGCCTTATTTTTGCTTGAAAACAAAGAATTTTGATATGCGTTACAACAAGCTCAACAAAGGTAGTTCAAAAGATGAGACAAAATGACCATTTTGTTTTTAGAAAAAAAAAAGTTTTATCACACATGTACATAGTTTTGCTGTTCTAAAGTTCATCACGAAATTACGCCTATATAATTTTGACCCTGTTGAACCCCACTTTTATATAGTAAAACAGCGATTTGCGGGGTTAAACTTCATGTTTTGTTATTTCGGCTATAAAATATAGATTGTGGGTACTCATTAGAACCGCCTCATCGTGGCACAATCATATTTGATCAGAAATAAGAATAAAAAAATCACAATTTTTCATCTTTCCGGCATTAAAGTTATCAATATATTAGTATAGGCCACAATGTAAAGTGGCCCATCGGGACTTGAAGAAATGGATAGGTTGCATTATGCCTCTACAAAGATCTGAAACTGACCGCACACGGATACTGGTAAACCGCTTAGAGGATCTAAGCCTGCCCAGGCAAGGCGGTGCGAGTCGGAACGCCCATGCTTATAAACCCTATTCGTTTCATTGGGCGACGGGGCTTGAGATGTCATTTCATGAAGTAAAAGTCCCATGAAATTGGAAGCAACGTCTCCAAAATGACCTATACAGTGTTGATGAGAACGTTAAACCTCAAAACAAACAAACACAGTTTAAATTACGGGGATGACGTAGAAGACAGAAAATAATAACTTACAGACCGCAAAGTATGGCATCACTCCAACTATATTAGTAAACTCCAGGCCCGCTCCAGAGACCAATCCCCAGGCTCCAAGTACGCCTAGTGGCACAACAATAGTACCAATCCTTCCAATATTCACTCTCTTGGATACACAATCGCCCCCAGATACATAAAACCCCAGGTAGAATAACAGTATTGTAAATGCCAAAGAGAAATACTGTATGTCAGGATATGTGTCTTCCCCGATCTCCTCAAACAATGATGTTGAGTGACAATAAACAAAATTTAAATGCTCATTTGTAAATTCTGACATGTGTTTAACGAATTGTCTTTGCCACTGTTTGGAATCTTGGGCAAGACCTAAAGTGTTTTGTCGCAAATAAAAGCGCAGTTTCAAGTAACTAGTCGCAACAACAGTATCGTTTTCTTGCGTATAATTTCCTAGAGACTCAAAAATTGAAGAAAATCTTGGTTTTGAATAAACTGATGCGAGATTACTTATGTTCAAAACATGGCAGTTTGTCTCATTACACTTATTAAGTTCATCTAAAACCTCAGTTCCCGCGATCACACATTTGTCTGCGTTTCTAGCACAAACATCATTATACGATGCCAAACCCAGATAATGTGAAGAAATAGTGATATGTCTAACGTAATCGATCAGGTGTTCTATTTCAATGATCAAAAGCGGATCAAACAAGCTTTTGTTGTCTTTCTCGGATACAATCACTTCTACAAATAATGGCAATTTCACAGAGGCATGCTGTTGAAACTCAGCCTCACTTTTGTCAGGATACAGCTTAGACAGTGTTTCTTCCAACTGTTTTGTTTCTGTATGTTTGTTCAAATACAAATCGTCTATATCATTATTCAATGACAACGATAACAATCCAATACCAAAGATACCGTTTATAAGAAAAGCTATTATTGCCAGCTTCCATTTGTTGTCATAAACGAATCCACCATACTTTTCAAATGATCTTTCAAGAGTACGTATGTACTTCATTTTTAAAGCTGAAACACAAGTGCACAGTGGGATAACACATACATGCTAATTTGAGCCCCGTCAAGCGCATTTGTGTCTTCGAGCATTCCGTCATGACAAATTTTAACTGCGCATGCCCAGCCATTCAGAGGGACCAGGGATATGGCTTTCTGTCTGAAGGTTCCTCTTGATTCACTGCTTGTATGAGCGAGCAGCGAAGGTTCTGGCGAGACTGCGCGGATGCGCAGGCTCGCCTGAACCTTCACTGCTCGCATAGGCGATAAGTACCAAAATCGCTACACGGGGCCCATATAATTACTAACACAGTGCGCCTATATATCAAATTAAAGGAACTGTGTTTTCTTCTGCAATAAATCAGTCGGCGGAAGAACGTGACGAGTGACGTAATAAAAGGCAACAGTTTTTTTTACGTCACCAGTAGGGAGATCCGTTGGCGTTAGACGGTTGTACGTTGATTTCTGGCATCACAAACATTACAAAACAGTATAAATGTGTGTGATACAGTCAATAATTTTCTCGGGATTTCTTCTAACAATGGCGATCATTTGCGAACTTTGGAAGGAAACGACAAACGTTTTGTCTTTTTTAGTGTGTTAGAATCGAAATAGATCAGCTCTAGTGTTTGATTTGTCAGGTGATAAATCACAGTTTGTCGGACATCCAGTTGTAAGCATATAAATCACTCACGCTACGCGCTCGTGATTTGGTCTTCTTTACAACTGACCTAAAACTGTTTTTTTTTTGTTTTTTTGGTATTCAACATACATGTATCACTGTTAGAGCTGGTCTATTTATTAATTGTAGAAAAAATTATAATTATGACTCTAATGCACTTGCATTTGATTGGCTGGCGTCAAAATTTGCTACAGTATATATTCTGCAATATACTATCGGAAATCCGACGTCATCATGTATGGTCTCTTTTCATTGAGTATAGCGCAACTCACAGCGCTTATCGCTTTGAGGTAAGAATACGTGCGTTCGAATCGGGTAAATGTATTGGAAAATTGGCATGGAGGTAATTCGACTGTTTTGCGTTTGGAAATGGTTTTACATATACGTCGACACTATAAAACGAAATTTCTGACCGTTAAAATGCCGACTGACGCCGTAAAATGAAATTCCTCCGACCGCAAAACTGCCGGTCTACCTCCCCAAATGACCACGGTGAACAGTTTCTTTCGCAGAATATCTTTGAATGTGTGTGTGTGTGTGTGTGTGTGTGTGTGCGTGCGTGCGTGCGTGCGTGCGTGTGTGTGTGTGTGTGTATTCGGTTTTAACGTCGCTTTCAACAATTTTTCAGTCATATCACGACGGTGTCTGGTTGCGACAGGGAGCTCAATGCTCACTTTTATAGTGCTGCTTCACTGAAGTATCATGTCCCAGACACATTATATGATACCACACCCAGTCACATTATCCTTACACTGGGTCGACCAGTCCTAGCTCTACCCCGTAAATCTGAGTGCCAAGCGAGGAGCAGCTAGTACCATTCTTAACGACTTTGGTTTTTCGCGGCCCGGGATCGAACCCGTGACATCCCGTTCCCCGGAAGAGTCATAAAGAGATTACATTTTAAGAGGTCCCGTAGCTTTTCTGTGCATCTTAAAGTTTGAATTGACAGCACTGATTGGTTGAGCCTTATACTGTTTCGTTCAACCCTTAAATGTCAGTATTTTAAGCAAACGGTGTAGACCCTGAGCAGACGTCGCGTCTGATCTGGGCCAACACTGTTTACAAAACCCAACACACGTTTCCGGTCCTCTTACGCAACAATATGACCTTACATCGATAAGAATAGCACTTAACCCTTATCTTGCCGAATATTCATTTAAGCCATACCCATTTCTGTCTCTCAACCAATCAAATTACTTGATGTAATTTATCGTTATAATTTCATAAACTGAATGCCAAACAGTGTAGATCCTGATCAGATGGCTTCTTCAGAAGCCATCTGATCTGGATCTACACTGTTTGCAAAGATAGGGCTTGTCGTTAACAGCATGATAAGGGTTAATACCATTATATTGGTTCCAATCACATGAGGAATAACTGTGTAGATTATCTTACATGTTTTAATTTATTAAACGAGTTGAGGAAAAGGGACAAAATGCGAGGCTTTGCCGAGCTTAGGCTTTGCCGAGCATTTATCCCTTTTCCTCAGCGAGTTTAATAAACAGTATGATAACACACCCGTGCGGCACAGTGCATTTCTCCAAAATGGCTACTTTTCTGGTGAAAATCCGTGATATTTTTCTTATTTATACTGCAAACATAGGTTGTGGGTGCTCGTTAGAACCGCCTCATTGTGTACCCACAATCTATGTCTTGGAGCAAAATTAAGAAAAATAATTTATACCCCCGTAAAGGGGGTGTTCATTTCACAGACTTGTTCACGTGATGATTTAAAAAATACATGAACACGAATGCAAGATTCTATTTGTCATATGGTATTTAAAACGCATTTTCTTCACGATTTGTTTCCAAAATTGTCAACATTCCGCCGTTAGTAAACGCGACGTCGTTAAAGACGTGTAATGCTAAGGGCGTATCTAACTTATTTCCATATTTATTCCACTAGTGGATTGCGGAATTTATTACATGTCGTAATTACATTCTTAGACGCGACGTCATATGATAAACCCTAAATAGCATTGAGGTGTTTTCCACTAGGAAAATAAATAAATAAATAAGTTCTGAATAGTAAGATCCTTGGAAGCAAAGAATACACCACATAAATGAAAATAGCGCACTCGGTTGTATTGAGTCTGTTCGTGACCAGTACAGCAGAACTCTATTTTCTAAATGATTCTAAATGACCTCAATGAGCCTAAAGGACCAGAAAATATAATCTGCACTATAATTATGTACGTGTGTGTTGGGGGAGAGAGGGGGGTTATAGCCGACACGCTTCAGTGAAGAAAGATAAGTTCTGCTTTGGAAGCAAAGAATACACCAAATAAACGAAAATAGCAGACTCGGTTTTATAGTGTCTGTTCATGACCAGTACTGAAATGTGCAAAATAGGCCACGTCCTCTAGCACCGGCTTAAGCTGAACTCTATTTTCAAAATGATTCTAAATGACCTCAATGATCCCAAAGGAACAGAAAAATTAATCTGTACTATGATAATGTCCATGTGGGGGGGCGGGAGACTTTTTACAGCTGACACGCTTCAGTGAAGAAAGATAAGTTCTGAATAGATAGATTCTTTGGAGGTAAAGAAACCACCCATCACGAGAACATGCCTATATATACATTTTACCCCTTAAACCCCACTTTCATATAGTAAAACTTGGGTTTGCAGGGGTATACATTATCTCAAAAACATAGATTGTGGGTACTCGTTAAAACCGCCTCGGCCTTATTTCTTCTCAAAAACATAGATTGTTGGTACTCGTTAGAACCGCCTCGCCGATGCGGTTCTAACGAGTATCCATAATTTATGTTTTGAGCAGAAATAAGTAACATATCACAATTTTTCATCTGAAATTTTTCATTTTTCGGTTGTAAAATTTACAATGTATTTGTATAGGCGTGTTTTCGTAATGAAATAAACAAAAATAGCAGACTCGGTTTTATAGAGTCTGTTTCTGACCAGTACTGAAATGTTTCAACACAAGCCACGCCCTCTAGCATCGGATTAAGCAGAATTCTATTCTCAAAATGATTCCAAATGAACTCAATGATCCCAAATGATCAGACTATGATAATATATGGGGAGGGCATTTTACGGCCGCCATGCTGCAGTGAAGACAAATAAGCTGAATAGTTAGATCATTTGGAAGCAAAGAAAACACCAAATAAACGAAAAGAGCAGACTCGTTTTTATTTAGTCTGATCATGACTAGTACTGAAATGTGTAGCACCGGCCACGCCCTCTAACACCGGCATAAGCACTATTTTCAAAGCAAACCGCGCGACATGGCGAAATCTTCCATGGCACAAAAATGACATGTTTCTATAAAAATGTCATATGTTTCTTATATATGCTGCGAACATATATTGTGAGTATTCATCAGACCCGCCTCAATGAGGCGGTTCTAATTCATACTCACAATATTGTGGTACTCCTCAGAACCGCCTCGTTAAGGCGGTTCTAATGAGTACTCAAAATATTTTTGAGCAAAAAAATACGAAAATAGTGTATATCCTTTTAAACATTACTTTTCCGAATGTAACCCATTGTATGCGGGAAACCCCCAAAGGGGTACCTTGGGAAACAGTTCAGGCCCAGATCAGACGCGGCGTCTGATCAGGGCCTACAATATTTTCTAACAGAATTTTCCGAAAAAATGGAATAATAACGAAAAAGTAGGCCTGACATTTCTTCTATGACAAATGGACTTGTCCAAAATATAGCAATGGAAGATTCCACTAGTATACAATGGGTTAAAATGGGGTTTACGAGTATGTTCATTGCAGGCACCTCTACATACCTGAAAGCGTAAGAATATGTTATCTGTTTAGTCCAGGATCAAATGCCCGTATGATATGACAAGTTCAAAGTTTATAGATCGACAAAACAACCAAAACTTTATTCAGAAAACTGTCTTTTACAGCTCTGGGGTGAATTATGTAAGTACAGAAATAGCCAAAAAGATTTGACAAAGATCTGGTTCCAAGATGGATGTTTACTCAAGTACACACGTGGTTCGTTCAATTGCAATTACAGTAAAGAAATATGTCTATGTTTTATGACTTCCTGGTCTCAACACTAACATTGCTAATAATGACTTGCAGAATGAATTACTGTAAGTATTTTCCACTACATTACGAAAACATACCTATTCAAATATACAGAAAATTTAACCACCAAAAAATGAAAATGTTCAGATAAAAATTCTGATATGTTTTCTTATTTCTGCTCAAAAATATAGATTGTGGGTACTCGTTAGAACCGCCTCATCGATATTTTTCTTGTTTCTGCTCAATACATGGATTGTAGGTACTCGTTAGAACCGCCTCGACGAGGCGGTTCAAACGAGTACCAACAATCTATGTTTTGAGCAGGAATAAGAAAAATAATGTATACCACATTAAACCCCAGTTTTACTATCTAAAAGTGGGTTTATTACGATAACACTTCGTGCGACATAGTGCATCATTACACCTCCAAAATGGCTATTTTCTGATGAAAATCCGTGATATTTTTCTTATTTTTACGCCAAACATAGGTTGTGGGTGCCGATAGAACCGCCTCGTTGAGGCGGTTCTAACGAGTACCCACAACGTATGTCTTGGAGCAGAAATAAGAAAAAATATGTATACCCCCGTAAACCCCATTTTTCTTTATATAAAATGGGGTATAGTGGGTCTTTGTTTCACGGTCAAGTTCACGTGATGTTGAGGAGTCAAAATTATATAGGCGTGTTTTCGAGACTATAAGGCTTTATTTTCTTGTCCTTTTCAAATCAATGCATTGTTGAATTTTGAAAATATCTGCGGGTCACTGACGAGGCTTAATTCGCACCACGAGCCGCGACAAAAAATCTTGCGCACTCCACAATGGTTAGTTTTATAGTGTGTTTCATGTTTCAAGGGATTACCTTTTTATAACTGTAAATATTCTGTTAGGCATAACATGAAATATCCGTCCTTATTTTTTTTTCAGAAAAAAAAATAATTACTCATCTGATTGGCTAGTTTCAAGCAGTAGCCTTTAGACGTATCTATTAATACTGGGTAATACACACATCATCATCTAGACTCAACACGTCAAGATGTCGTTTCCTATGAAGGAATACCGGCTACCAGAGCCTCTCGTAGCCTTTTTGAAGTATTACCGACTTAACGGGGTGCCTCAAGTGAACACCGCACTTGAGCAACAGAGGGTAGCTGTCATCCTTACTTAGGATATGAGCCTTCCAGCTCCAGACAAAACCAAGAAATCAGCACCACAGATCCGACCACAGATCCGGCAAGCAGCGCCGCCAGCCGAACAGACCGTTGCTATCATTACAGCAACGATCACCCTCTAGCGCCAGCCAACAATCAACTCCGAACCCGCGCCCGCCGCACCCACCATCCAGAGACAATCGCCTCCACCAACACTGTCATCGCCAGAGCCAGCGACCGCCGCCTTATAAGGCATAGAGAGACCATCCCCGCCTAAAGCTCAACGACGCTCGACACCTGCCCCATCCACCAGAAGAGGAAGTTCTACAAAGGACCCACCTCAAAGTACTTCGACGAGCACCTCTACAACTCCCTGGAAAAGTGCACGGAAGAGACCCCCACCAGAACAAGAAGAGAACCCGGAAGATCCACAAACTATTCCTAGATACGGCTATGACGGAGGGAGTGTTAGTTAGGAGGGCGCACCCCTCCTAACCCTGCATCGGACCGAGATCGTGAACTTAGGGCCGCATATCCGACAACCCTGTTGCTATGGGTATTTCAAGGCTACTTCATGTGTAGCCAGTCCGACGCCAATCACGCGGCCCTAACAGAGAGCAACCTGACCTTGTTTGCTCGGACGAAACAGAGAAATCGCGATTTGCAGCCGAAATCGGCACTGATTTCTCTGTCGCTTCATGCCCACTTTCGACCTGGCGTTCAAAATTCAAAATTGCAGTGCTTCTATTTATACTTAGAGGAGCGCACTGGCAGGCCAGCGCGATTCGTATTCCGCTGACCAATGCCGCGATTCGCAGCCCAGAAGCACTAAAACTTAGTCTTCTTGCCTTCCTCATCTACCACGGCCAGACGGGCAATGGCTATGACAGCCCACATCTATTTGGAGACTCAGTCAAAAACTACGGTAACTTACAGACCACTTTGGACTTTATTGCACCGTGAATGAGGCGAGAGGAGTACACCGGAATTAGTTTACAACTCCATGCGAAAGCCTTTCAGAAAGTGGGGAAACTAATCCTGGACACTGTCTAGGGATAGCCCCGATGTGCTTATAGCGCCCGGTTACCTTAAAACCAGTTCAGTCAGTCAGACTGTGTACACACAGTATGCTTACTGAGTACATCAAGTGTACCGGTTTGCTTAATAGTGGTGCTTACATGAGCGGTCATTATGACATTGATGCTTGAGAGTAAGATTCTTTCATGTAATAATTTTAAATCAGATTTTGTTGTCGAAATTTAACATAAAACATGGCATTCATCATAGTGTGGTTATTTTTATCTAGTCTTTTGGGATCATTGATTCCACTACATAATTTTGAAAATTCTGAGTGCCACTGATGAGCTGAAACTAGCTAGTCTGGTCTAGCTGACTGGCCGAAACGAGCTAGTCTGGCCCAGAAAAAAAGAAAAACTTGTCCCCTCGACGTACTTGCTTCCAAAGATTACCTTTCCATAGAACTTGTCATGGGCGGGTCTCGACGTTAAGCGCCTGCTATCATGAACATGACGTTGACGTTACGTAATCAGAAATATGTGCAAGCTAAGGGTCTAAACCCAAATCAGATTATAAATGTTGCGGCGGCTGATCTTGGTCTGAACTATTTACCAATGTCTCTCATTACCAATGCCAGACATACTTGTATTGGTTTAGTATAGTATATTATGAACTGAAGTGACCTCTTCAACTTTATTCGACCAAGCGACGTGACATTCTTATCTATAAGTAGCACTAGATTTTATTACGGATCTTGACTGACTGTTATTTTTAAGGTAACCGGGAGCCAAGGGCACATAGGGGCTACGGATCTTATTGTTTTCCATTCTAGTTATCTCACGATGAAAGATTATGATAGGACAGTCAGTGAACCAATCAGATGATCATTTAGTAACTTCCTTTTAACTCTGCTGACAATTATGGACTTGGAGAAATAGATTGGGCTCAGAGAGTTTTGATAGTTTTTCAAATATATACAGAAAATGCGTTTTATCTTGTCCAGCGGTAACTGTGCAAGGGTAACAGCCAAACCCTGCTGGGAATTATTAAAGCGAAGACGCAATTTAATATATAATATTTAAAGCTATATGCGAAGGCGCAATTTGGATATGTGATATTTTAATATATAATGCTTAACGGTTTTTATCTTTTTTTTTTTTTTTTTTTTTTTTTGTTAGGTCTGTAAATGATGTTCATTTTGCATGTAGTCTACTATGATTATACATATAATTAATTAGGTGATTTTACGCCATTCTTTTATTTCTTTTTAAATACAGTCTCTCATGATTCCATGAGGAATGGTTCCATTTTATAGTACTGATAACGTTTTTTATCTGTATATATTATGTGTATAACATGGAAATGACATGTAAATAAACGATAAATTGCATGGTGCTTCCACTCACAGCTAAAACCGACCACGCATGAGTACTGGTAAACCGCGTAGAGGGTCTAAAATAGAAGTGGAGGCAACGATCAGGAATCGATACAACTAACCCACAGCTCCCATCAGAGACACCAAAGGGACAGAAACACAAACATGAAACAACAAACGCTAATGGAAACATCAATAGCGGAAAGCCGAAAGGACAGTTACTTTCCCACAAAATGGTCAATAGGCAATTAAAAATAAAATACTATAAGCGACACAAACACCCAAAGACAAACCATAACAAAAATAAACCGCGACAGAAGAACCGCCTTAGGACGGTCAGCGGAAACGAATTCCACTGGGGAGCTTAAATCGATTTTACGTGGTCATAATCCTCGCCCTTCTTTCCGTCGCGATTAGGACAAATGATTTGTTCAGTCCGCATGAAGGCCTCCTAACTCATCAGTGCAATATCTCCGTGAACACAAAAGTCAAACAACCACAGAGATGAAACAACGGTGGGGACTCAACAAAAAGAAACCACTGAAATGCTGGAGCAAAAGAAAACCAACAGACTCCGATGGGCCCAACCAGAGACAGAGCATCAGGTACCAACCAACCGCTGGAACAGTTATAGAAAATGCCTGCCCATGCAAAGTGGTGCGAGACGGACACTCATCCCCACCCACACAGCTAGAAAAATGACTTTTTACTGACCGTTCCAAGGAGGTTCTTCTGTTGTGTTTTTGTTTTCTTTTGTTAATGTTTGTCTATGCATGTATGTATTGTTAATATCATTTGGGCCCCGTCAACCGATTTTGGTACTTATCACCTATGCGAGTAGCGAAGGTTCAGGCGAGCCTGCGCATCCGCGCAGTCTCACCAGAACCTTCGCTGCTCGCTCATACAAGCAGTGAATCAAGAGGAACCTTCAGACAGAAAGCCATATCCCTGGCCCCTCTGAATGGCTGGGCATGCGCAGTTACAATTTGTCATGACGTAATGCTCGAAGACACAAATTCGCTTGGCGGAGCTCAATTTATGTTTGTCTTTCTTTCATTTTGATATCTTGGATGGGAGGTATGAGGTAATCCATTCCTGACCATTACATTCATTTCTATATTGCCGGATGGACACCGATGGCTACTTTTTTTATCAAGGCGGTACTTGGCAAAAGCTAATCTTCTAAGATAAATAATGCAAGTGAGCCCTGGGCTACCAGAAATGTTTTATTCTTATATTTAAACAAAACAAAGCCTCTGACTAATAAAAACAAGAGGGCCCAATGGCCCTATATCGCTCACCTGTGTACCAGAAAATCATTAGTGTAGGAGACCACTTGACATTGCTAAATACTAAATATCTAAGCTCAGGCAAAGCGGTGTCCATGCTTATAAACCCTACTGGTTTCATTGGGCGACAGGGCTTGAGATGTAATTTCATCTCAATGTCTGGTAAAAGTCCCACAAAATTGGAAGATACATCTCCAAAATGACCTATACAGTGTTGTCAGGGATGTAAAACCTCAAATCAAACAAAATCTGTGCCTTATGGTTTTGGAGAAAAAGATTTTTTAAGCTTTTTCCAGTATAAGTCTATAGAAGCTAATGAGCCCTGGGGCTTTGCCAATTTTGACCCAAAGGGCACGGTTGGCAGGATTTATGTAGGCAACCATTTTGTGTTGCTATATACTAAATATCTAAGGTCTGTACTCCATGGTTTCAAAGAAGATGTTTGAAGCTTTTTTCCATTATAAGTTTGTTGGAGTTAAGGGGTCACAGGATTTGGACCCCAGGGGCATGATTGGCAGGATTCATGTAGGCGACCACTCGACATTGCTACATGCTAAATACCTAAGCTCTGGGACTTATGGTTTCAGAGAAGAAGATTTTTTTAAGATTTTTTCCCCATTTTAAGTTGCTTTTTTTTCTTTTTTTTCTTTTTTTTTTTTTTTTTTATTATAAGGGCCCTGTGGTTTCAGAGAAGAAGATTTTTGAAGTTTCTGCAATTGTAAGTCTATGGAAGCTAAAGGACCCTGGGGTTGGGCCAATTTGGATCCAAGGGGCATAACTGGCAGGATTTATGTAGGTGGCCACTTGACGTTGCTACATACTAAAAATCTAAGCTCTGGGCCTTATGGTTTCATAGAAGAAGAATTTTTAAGTTTTTTTCCATTATAAGTCTATTGGAGGTGATGAGCTCGGGCATGGCCAATTTTCACCCCAGGGGCAGGGTTAACAGGATTTATGTAGCTGGCTATTTTATGTTGCTAGATACTAAATATCTTAGTTCTGTGCTTCACAGTTTCTGAGAAGATTTTTGAAGCCTTTTTCCATTCTGAGTCAATGGGAGCTAAGGGGCCCCGGGGTGTGGCCCATTTGGACCCCAGGGACATGATTAGCAGGAAATATGTAGGTGACCACTTGCCGTTGCTACATGCTAAACATCTAAGCTCTGGGCCATGAAGTTTTTTTTCCATTATGAGTCTATGGGAGCTAAGGAGGTCCCAGGGTGTGGCCCATTTGGACCACAGAGGCATGATTGGCAGGATTTATGTAGGTGACCACTTGTCATTGCTACATGGTAAATATCTAAGCTCTGGGCCCTGTGGTTTCAGAGAAGAAGATTTTTGAAGCTTTTTTTTCCATTATGAGTCTATGGGAGCTAAGGGGCCCCAGGGCGTGACCCATTTGGGCCCTACGGGCATGATTGGCAGGATTTATGTAGGTGACCACTTGCAATTGCTACATGCTAAATATCTAAGCTCTGGGCCCTGTGGTTTCAGAGAAGAAGATTTTTGAAGTTTTTTTTTTTCCCCATTATGAGTCTATAGGAGCTAAGGGGCCCCGGGGCGTGGCCCTTTTGGACCCCAAGGGCATGATTGGCAGGAATTATGTAGGTGACCACTTGTCGTTGCTACCTGCTAAACACTTAAGCTCTGGGCCCTGTGGTTTCAGAAATAAGATTTTTTAAGCTTTTTTCCATTATGAGTCTATAGGAGCTAAGGGGCCCCGGGGCATGGCCATTTGGAACCCAGGGGCATGATTATCAGGAAATATGTACGTGACCACTTGCCGTTGCTACCTGCTAAACATCTAAGCTCTGGGCCCTGTGGTTTCAGAGAAGAAGATTTTTGAAGTTTTTTCCATTATGAGTCTATGGGAGCTAAGGGGGTCCCAGGGTGTGGCCCATATGGACCCAAGGGGCATGATTGGCAGGATTTATGTAGGTGACCACTTGTCATTGCTACATGGTACATATCTAAGCTCTGGGTCCTGTGGTTTCAGAGAAGAAGAGTTTTGAAGCTTTTTTACCATTATGAGTCTATGGGAGCTAAGGGGCCCCGGGGCGTGGCCCATTTGGACCCCACAGGCATGATTGGCGGGATTTATGTAGGTGACCACTTGCCATTGCTACATGCTAAATAGCTAAGCCCTGGGCCCTGTGGTTTCAGAGAGGAAGATTTTTGAAGTTTTTTCCCATTATGAGTCTATAGGAGGTAAGAGGCCCCGGGGCGTGGCCCTTTTGGACCGCAGGGGCATGATTGGCAGGAATTATGTAGGTGACCACTTGCCGTTGCTACCTGCTAAATGTCTAAGCTCTGGGCGCTGTGGTTTCAGAGAAGAAGATTTTATAAGCTTTTTTCCATTATGAGTCTATGGGAGCAAATGGGCCCCGGCGCGTGGCCCATTTGGAACCCAGGGGCATGATTGGCAGGAATTATGTAGGTGACCAATTGCCCTTGCTACATGCTACATATCTAAACTCTGGGCCCTGTGGTTTCAGAGAAGAAGATTTTTTTTTCATTATGAGTCTATGGGAGCTAAGGGGCCCCGGGGCGTGGCCCATTTGGACCCTAGGGGCATGATTGGCAGGGTTTATGTAGGTGACCACTGGCCATTGGTACATGCCAAATACCTCAGCTCTGGGCCTTGTAGTTTCAGTGCAGAAGATTTTTGAAGCTTTTTTCCATTATGAGTCTATAGGAGCTAAAGGGCCCCAGGGCGTGGCCGTTTGGACCCTAGGGGGATGATTGGCAGGAATTATGTAGGTGTCCACTTGCCGTTGCTACATGCTAAATATCTAAGCTCTGGGTCCTTTGGTTTCAGAGAAGAAAATTTTTGAATCTTTTCTCCATTATGAGTCTATGGGAGCTAAGGGGCCCCGGGGCGTGGCCCATTTGGACGCCACAGGCATGATTGGCAGGATTTATGCAGGTGACCACTTGCCATTGCTACATGCTAAATATCTAAGCTCTGGGCCCTGTGGTTTCAGAGAAGAAGATTTTTTTTTCATTATGAGTCTATAGGAGCTAAGGGGCCCCGGGGCGTGGCCATTTTGGACCCCAGGGGCATGATTGGCAGGAATTATGAAGGTGACCACTTGCCGTTGCTACGTGCTAAATATCTAAGCTCTGGGCGCTGTGGTTTCAGAGAAGAAGATTTTTTAAACTTTTTTTTTCCATTATGAGTCTATGGGAGCAAAGGGGCCCCGGCGCGTGGCCCATTTGGAACCCAGGGGCATGATTGGCTGGAATTATGTAGGTGACCAATTGCCGTTGCTACATGCCAAATACCTCAGCACTGGGCCCTGTGGTTTCAGAGAAGAAGATTTTTGAAGCTTTTTTCAAATATGAGTCTATAGGACCTAAAGGGCCCCGGGGCGTGGCCCGTTTGGACCCCAGGGGCATGATTGGCAGGAATTATGTAGGTGGCCACTTGCCGTTGCTACATGCTAAATATCTAAGCTCTGGGCCCTGTGGTTTTCGAGAAGAAGATTTTTGAAGCTTTTTGTTCCATTATGAGTCTATGGGAGCGAAGGGGCCCCGGGGCGTCCCCAATTTGGAACCCAGGGGCATGATTGGCAAGAATTATGTAGGTGACCACTGGTCATTGCTACATGCTAAATATCTAAGCTCTGGGCCCTGTCGTTTCAGAGAAGAAGATTTTTGAAGCTTTTTTTCCATTATGAGTCTATGGGAGCTAAGGGGCCCCGGGGTGTGGCCAATTTGGACCCCAGGGGCATGACCGGCAGGAATTATGTAGGTGACCAATTGCCGTTGCTACATGCCAAATACCTCAGCTCTGGGCCCTTTGGTTTCAGAGAAGAAGATTTTTGAAGCTTTTTTCCATTATGAGTCTATAGGAGCTAAAGGGCTCCGGGGCGTGGCCCGTTTGGATCCCAGGGGCATGATTGGCAGGAATTATGTAGGTGACCACTTGCCGTTGCTACATGCTAAATATCTAAGCTCTGGGCCCTGTGGTTTCTGAGAAGAAGATTTTTGAAGCTTTTTGTTCCATTATGAGTCTATCGGAGCGAAGGGGCCCCCGGGCGTGGCCAATTTGGACCCCAGGGGCATGATTGGCAGGAATCATGTAGGTGACCATTGGCCGTTAATAAATGCTAAATATCTGAACTCTGGGCCCTGTGGTTTCAGAGAAGAAGATATTTTAATTTTTTCCCATTGTAAGTCTATGGGAGCTATATGTTGCGATGGCAACCAGAATTCCAATCTGATCAGCCCAAAAACCTAATGCAGCCTTTCCCCCTACCTGATGATGCTTCTAATGAAATTTGATCATGATTGACCATGGGGTATTAGAGATATACTTATTTGAAATTGTTTACGGACGCACGCACGCACGCACGGACGGACGGACGCACGCACGACGGACGACGGACAAAAAGTGATCACAAAAGCTCACCTTGTCACTACGTGACAGGTGAGCTAAAAAGGCAAGTTGAAACAGCTAAAACTTATCTAGAAAGTTCAACGAACAACATAAAGTTGGAAATGAAGGTGACCAAGGGACCAGGTTAATGACTGGAATGAGTAGCCTGCCAGCATAAAAGCATAACACCAACTGAAAGATTTGATAACTGAACAACAAGATACATCTCTGACTGTTAACAACTTCATACTACAGAGAAGTATGAATTCCTAAGCAGACGGAGAGGGTATTGCTGAGATTATTCCAACCTTATGACCAGTGGGATACACAGATAAAGACTGACCCCCCCCCCCCCCCCCCCCCCCCCCGAAAAAAAAGCACTAACTTATGTCAATAGAAGCTGCAGTATCAGTCAAGTACATAATATAAGAATCTTATATGGGTGTGAGGGGTGGATGGAAAAATCCATCCCGAGGGTCATTGTCCGGCATCACGATGCTTGCCGAGAGATGCCGAGCAGTGATCCCGAGGGACGAATTTATCTATCCACCCCTCACACCTATATTGGATTATTTTCTTGCATACCTTCCATTTCTATTGCTAATTTTTAATGCTGCTGTCACTTCGGTTACCGACGTCCGCCATTTTGTGATGACACAACAGGAATGTTGAGTGACGTAACGCATGACGACGCGGCACATGGGGTTGTAATCAACCAGTTCATTTATCAAACACGCGGGATTATTCGATATTGGGTCGGAACACCAGGGTTAGAACATAAATTTCTATCCCAGGGTAAAAACACGGATTTCCTTGTCTGGTGTGCAAGAATACCAATTCCTGACCATTGCATTCATTTCTATATTGCCGGATGGACACCGATGGCTGCTTTCTTATCAAGGCGGTACTTAGCAAAAGCTAATCTTCTAAGAAAAATAATGCCAGTGAGCCCTGGGCTACCAGAAATGTTTTATTCTTATATTTAAACCAAAAACAAAGCCTCTGACTAATAGAAAATGGCAAGGTGAAACAGCTAAAACCTATTTAGAAAGTTCAACGAACAACATAAAGTTGGACATAAAGGTGACCAAGAGACCAGGTTAATGGCTAGAATGAGTAGCCTGCCAACAAGAAAGCATAACACCAACTGAAAGATTTGATATATGAGCAACAAGATACATCTCTAACCATTAACAACTTCATACTACATAGAAGTATGAATTCCTAAGCAGACGAAGAGGGTATTGCTGAGACCATTCCATCCTTATGACCAGTGGGAATACACAGATAAAGACTGACCCCCCAAAAAGCACTGACTTATGCCATTACAAGCTGAAGTATCAGTCAAGTACAGAATATAAGAATCTTTATGGGTGTGAGGGGTGGATGGAAAAATCCATCCCGAGGGACACTGTCCGGCATGACGAGGCTTGCCGAGTAATGCCGGACAGTGAACCCGAGGGATGGATTTTTCTATCCACCCCTCACACCCATATAGGATTCTTTTCTTGCATACGTTCCGTTTTCTAGTGCGGATTTTTATTACTGCAGTCACTTCGGTTACCAACTTCCGCCACATTGCGATGACACTACAGGAATGTTTAGTGACGTCACGGTTACGTGCTGTGACGTCAACCTTAACGACGGCGCATACGAGGTCGTAATCAACCAGTGCATTTATCAAACACGCAATTATATTTAGTTCTGGGTCAGAACACCAGGGTCAGAACATAAATTTCTATCCCAGGGTATAATCACGGATTTTCTTGTCTGGTGTGCAAGAAAATATAGTACCAGCATAAAACAATATTCCAGCACAGAATGTATAATTAAAAAAGGAAGCCTGAGCAACTTGTAGCAAGATTTGGCATGCAAAAGATTGGTCCACCACGTTTACTTGATGGTTCATCACGTTATTATTTTAAACACTTTTAAACTATGAAACTATCAGGTACATCAGCCATCTCTGTAGGTTTAACTTAAAAGAGTACTTCCAGACAGATTCTGATATTTTTCATATTTCTGCTCAAAACATAGATTGTAGGATTACCAGCAATCTATGTTTTTCGGCAGAAATAATAAAAATAATGTATACCCCTGTACACCACCCCAGTTTTACTTTATAAAAGTGGGGCTTAAGGGGATCAAAATTATTTAGGCGTGTTTTCGAGATTCATCTTTTCCCGTCATTGTGTTTTTGGGAAGAGGAAGTATGTTCGACTATTGTATTTTATAATCTAGAACCCAATAAATACGTGGTGACATAAGCATGTTTGTTGAACAAAATAAAACAATTGTAGTATTTACTTAAGCATGGAAGGTTATTGCCACTTTCTAAAAGCATAAAAGAAGAGGCTATAATTTACAGTGTATTTTGTTGACAACTCCATGGCGACCGCGCAAAAACACTCTTGTAAGCTCCGTTTTATATGGGGAAAAGTCTGATCTACCATAAAAACCTTTTTCATTTCCAATAGTAAATTGGCAAAAATACGTAAGAGTATCTGAATATTATGCCACAATCACACTGTCAAGTATTTAGGCTAAGTTTTAGTATGTTTTTAAACGTAGAAGAACGACAATAAATGTAACAAAACGTAGTAAAAACGTATTACATACGGCTAAATATGACACCATAAGCCACATTCTCACTGTCACGTACTGAGGGCTAGGTTTTACTGCGTATTTTGAAACGTAGCAGATTGATAAAAACGAAATAAAACGTTGTACATAGGCTATGTACGGCTTTATAGGTGACCCAGCACAAAGCATGCATGGTATTTCGATATACGAAGCCTATACTTAGCAAAACAGGTAGCATAACGTGTTAAAACGTAAACCAAAAACATTTAAAACGTACAAAACGTATTACAACATATTACACAACGCGTTACCTAGGTTACCCTCACCGCCCATCGGGATTTGAAGAAATAGTTGGCTTGCATGATTCTTCCATGCAGAGCTAAAAATCAATCATAGAATATAAAAATAGAAGTGGAGGCAATGATTAGGAATCGATACAATCAACCCACAGCTCCCATCATTTATTTATTTAAAATCATCACCGTGAATACTGGTGTACGTCGGAGTAACAGGCTTCTACTTCTCGTCTTCTTCTTCTGCTTCTTCTTCTCCTTCTTCTTCTTCTTCTTCAATACTTAGTGTTATATATATGCTACATAATTTGACAACTGATAAAGATGGTAAATGTACATAGGCAACAGATATGTTTATGCTTACAACATCTTAAAGGAGAGGATAAATATAGGCTGAGCCTACATCCAATCCTTTGACATTTGTATGTATATTTGTTGTACAGATGTATGTATTCATGTCATGAAATTTTAAATAAATAAATAAAAATAAACAGCTCCCATCAGAGACACCAAAGGAAAGACACACAAACATGAAATAACAGACCCTAATGGAAACACCAACAGCGGAAAGCCAAAAGGACAGTCACTTTCCCACAAAATGGCCTATAGACTACACAAAATAAAATAGCATAAGCGACACAAACACCTAAAGACAAACCATAAAAAAAATAAACCGCGACAGAAGAACCTTCTTGGAACGGTCAGCGGAATTCCACTGAGGGCTTATAAGGTTGCCCCGGCAAAGCAGTGCGAGTCGGACAGTCCATGGTTATAAACCATATTGGTTTCATCTAGCACGGGCTTAAGCAGAACTCTATTTTCAAAACGGTTCTAAATAAACTCAATGATACAAAATCACCAGAAAATATCTCCACTATAATGATGTTCTGGGCGACGTTTTACGGCCGCAACTTGGCACAACACCAGCTGCAGTGAAGATATATTAATTCGGAATAGTTGGATCCTTTGGAAGCAAAGGATAAACCAAATAAACGAAAATAGCAGGTTCGGTTGTATTGAAAAGTAGAAGTAAAACAACGATCCGTCGCGATTAAGACAAATAATATGTTCAGTCTGCATGAAGGCCTCCTAACTCATCAGTGCAACATCTCCGTGAACACAAAAATCAAAGAACCACAGAGGTGAGACAACGGTGAGGACTCGACAGCAAGAAACCACTGAAATGCTGGAGCAAAAGAAAACCAACAGTCAGACTCCGATGGGCCCGACCAGAGACAGAGCATCAGGCAACAACCAACATTACCTTGAATTAGATCTTTCTAATTCTCAATAAGCCTTTACGTTGGAGCCGTCATAGAATCTGAGGCCTGTCCCACCGGCGTGCAATTAAAGAGGGAAGCAAAGTTGCCAACCGTGATTTGGTTAACTACCATGCATGCAGTCTGTCGTATAACATCCATGTTGTACCCAATCCCTTTATATCGAAGAATGATTTTACGAAACTGGGCGCCGAAGTCAAGGCGGTTACACGCCTTTCTGAATCCATATACCAAGTCTCCATAAAATTCGGGTTCCGACAGACCCCGCTGCAGAAGAGATTTAAGTCCAATATTGAATTTTGAAATTAAACCAGAATGGCGTCTATAAAATTTTGAAAAGGCCCTGCGCAGCCTATGGTACCGATAACCCTGATTAAGGAGTTTAGCCGTCAATAATTTATTACGAGCGTTGAAGTCAGTTACATGACTACACACTCCAGCAAATCGAATTAATTGCGAAATGTAAACGCCATAGGATGGCGCACGAGGAACACCACCACCCAAAAAAGGAAAATTTACAATCTCAAAATCAAAGCCACCGCGTCTATCATAAATTCCGCACGAAACAAATCCATCCACAACAGACAGACGCAAACCCAAAAATGGGGCCCCGGCATCAGAAGAATTTGCTCCATTCAACCGAAGCTCTGGGGGGCAAATCCGACCGATCAAACAATCGACATAGGCATTATCAACATTTGACAAACCACCCAAACATCCAGAAGTGGAGCCAAAAGCCCCAATAATCTCAGATTGGTTATCAATGGAAAGCGACAACATGAAGTCTTTCCCATAACAATACAAGAACAGATCAGCCACAAGAGGTGCGCAATTCGCACCCATCGGACACCCACAACCCGTCCATACAACCCAGCACCGAATCGAATGTAAATACTGCCAAGCAGAAAGGTGAGGGCATCACACACTTTCCGACATGACCAAAGTGTATAACTCTTATGCTCTTTAGAAGTGAAAAATGCACCTCTGACATTACATGCAAGACAGAGAGAATCCTCCCCGTGAAAAGCCCATTCAATTAAATCATTAAGCCCCTCCTTCATAAGATTATGAGGAAGCGTAGTGTAAAGGGTGGAAAAATCGTAAGTAGACAGACCTGAAGCACGAAAATGTCTGGACTTCAATCCACCCAAACCCCCACTCGAACTTTTTATAGACCAAAACAGATTTCTTCCCGATCTTTCAAAGACTTTATCACAATATTTAATTACATGCGTTTTAATAGCAGTAAGACAGGAAGTTAACAACCCAGAAAGCCCAGTAGCAGTGCAAGAGCTAGAATTTGCAATAAACCGTGCCCCGCAAGGTCCCCCACGAAGCCACTGGGGGCTTATAAGGTTGCCCCAGCAAAGCAGTGCGAGTCAGACAGTCCATGATGATAAACATATTGGTTTCATCTAGCACGGGCTTAAGCAGAACTCTATTTTCAAAACGGTTCTAAATAAACTCAATGATACAAAATCACCAGAAAAAAAATATCTGCACTATGATGATGTTCGGGGCGACGTTTTGAGTCTGTTCATGAGCAGTACTGAAATGCACAATACCGGCCACGCCCTCTTGCACCAGCTTAAGCAGAGTTTGTTTTCAGCATGATTCTAATTATACTCATGAAGTACGGGAACACATTTTACAGCTGCCACACGGCACAACAGCAGGTAAAGTGAAGATAAATAATTTATGAATAGTTAGATCCTTTGGAAGCAAAGAATACAACATATGAATGAGAATAGCAGACTCGGTTTTATTGAGTCTGTCTATGACGAGTACTGCGGTGTTCAACACAGGCCACCCCCTCTAGCGCCGCTTAAACAGAAGTTTATTTTCAAAATAATTCTAAATGGCCTCAATCATCTTAAAGGACCAGAAAATAAAACCTGCACCATCATTACGCAAACACGCCTATACAAATACATTGCCACCTTTATCAACGAAAAATAAAAAAATGAAAATTTAAGATGAAAAATTGTGATATTTTTCTTATTTCTGCTCAAAATATAGATTGATAGCTTTGAGGTTTAACGGTCCCTGTCTACACTGAACAGGTCATTTTGGAGTGGTTGCTTTCAAGTGTGTGGGTCTTTTATCCGTCATCAGGATAACAATGCCCAAGCCATGTCGCCCAATTAAACCAACAGGGTTTATACGCATGGACGGTCCGACTCGCACCACTTTTCCTTGGCAGGCTCAGAACCTCTAAGCGGTTTACCAGTACTCATGTGCAGTCAGTTTCAGCTCTGTGTGGAAGCATCAAGCAGCCGAATCTATTTCTTATAGCCACGATGGGCGGGGGCCATTGAGCATAAATAAGAAAAAATAGAAGATTAAACCCCAGTTTCCTCTATATAAAGTTGGGTTTACGGGCTGCTCATTTCACGGACTTGTGGTTAGTTTGTTCTTGTTTTGTTGTGTGTTGGGGAACTTCGTGATGTGGCTTACCGTTGGGGGGCAATCTGAAATCATTGATCGAAGCCGTTAGCTCGGCTTCTAGATATTTGGATGGTTTATTAAACATCGACAATACCTGTTTCGGTGGTTTGGTCAGTCGGATCCCCCACCCCCACCTAGAACTCCAGTTGAATGGGGCGAATTCTTCTGATACAGAGGTCCCGTTTTTTATTTACACCTATCTATTGTAGATGGATTTGTTTCTAGCAAAATCTGTGATAAACGCGATGATTTTGATTTTGAGATTGTAGGTTTTCCTTTCTTAGATGGCAGCGTCCTGCGGCGTTTGTGTTTCGCAATAATTCGATTTGCCAGAATGTCTGGTCGTATAGCTGGCCTCGGCACTCGTAGTAAATTGTTAACTGCTAGGCTTATTAAACGGGGTTATCGGTGTCATAGACTACGCAGGTCCTTTTCGGGGTTTTTAGGACATCATTCCGGTTTGGTTTCGGGATTCGATGTTGGACTGGAATCTCTTCTCCAGCAGGGGCTATCGGAGCCCGAGTTTTATGGTGACTTAGTATATAAATGTCACAGAGGGAAATAATGGAAACTGGGGGAGCGTTTGCGCTTAGGACTTTGTTTCCATCGGAGTCTAACTGTTGGTTTTCTTTTGCTCCAGCATTTCAGTGGTTTCTTGCCGTCGAGTCCTCACCGTTGTCTCACCTCTGTGGTTCTTTGATTTTTAGTGTTCACGGAGATGTTGCACTGATGAGTTAGGAGGCCTTCATGCGGACTGAACAAATTATTTGTCTAAATCGCGACGGAAGTAAGGGCGAGGATTGTGGCCACGTAAAATCGATTTAAGCCCCCCCCCCCCAGTGGAAATCATTCCACTGACCGTTCCAAGGCGGTTCTTCTGTGGCGGTTTATTTATGGTGTTGTTTGTTACTTACTGTGTGTATCACTTGTGTCTTTTTATTTTGGATGGCCATATGGCAATTTTGTGGGAAAGTAACTGTCCTTATGGCCTTCCTTTGTTTAGGTTTCCATTATGGTCTGGTCGCTTAATGTTTGTGTTTCTTTCCCTTTGGTGTCTTTGATGGGTGGAGTAAGTTAATTGTATCGATTCCTGATCTTTGTTTTACTTCTACTTTGTAGTCGTTTTCAGTTATTTCCCACCTATTGATCGTCGCTTTTCTTACTTCATATTATCATATAGTTCATCTTTCATTAAGCATTAAGCATTCTTGAGTAGCGCATGTCAATTTCCGGTGGCCGTATTTAAGTCTCCCGCGCTTTTCACCTCACTGATTAACACCGCATGCGCACATACTTACCTTAGCCTTTGTCAGTCTTCCTTTATTCCGAGCAAGGATAGGTCTTATGACCACCTGAAGGATACATTTTATAAAGTTTTCCTTATAACTAAGGATATTTACATCTTTTTATCAGGTATGCGTTTACTTTATTTCATTATCATGTTGAACATTTGTAAATTATCATTATTTCATGAATATTCATATCTTGCTGTTTTGATCCCTCGATTTCCGGTCAGTCTCTCGACTTCCGGTCAGTCTTCCTTTGTTTCTGGCAAGGGTAGGTCTTACGACCACCTGAAGGACACAGTTTATATAGTTTGCCTTATTGCTAAGGATATTTATATCTATTTATCACAATTCAGAATGGCGAGGTCGAGAGAGAGAAGGTTCTTAAAGTACCAAAACATGAAATCATCAAATAGAGTTGTCGTCCTTTGAACCCCGAACCACCTCGAGATAGCGGGAGAAGACCATTCAAACAACATCGTATCGTCATAACACCAACCATCATCATGTGGCTACAACTACCTTAATAAAATCATCCCCATGACAACTGGCGCCCAACGTGGGCCAGCCGGAGAGATTTGGTTGGGCTGAGGTGGAATATTGGATGATTTAACCAACCAAGAACCAAACGGCCAAGGCAACAGCCAGAATTCTCTTCGAAAACTTCATCTGTCACTATGGGTTTCCATCCCGTTTACAAAGTGATTAGGGCCGCAATTTTGAGAGTTAGGTTATTAAAGAGCTGTGTTTCATTGCTAACGTTGACAAGTCTACGACTATCCCCTACCATCCCATGGGTAATGGAATGCCTGAGCGCTTTAATCAGAATCTGCTCAATATGCTGGCTACTTTTGAGGATGACCAGAAGTCTAACTAGAAGTCATAAGTTGCGCCCTTGGTTCATGCCTACAACTCAACACGTCATGAGACCACTGGATTTCCTACCCATTATTTAATGTTTCGGCGACACCCTAGACTAGCGGTTGATGCCTTTCTAGGCATAAATCCAGACGGTAGGCACCGGTATCTCCTAGTGTGGTGATACCCCGTGAGAGGTCGTCGTTGGATCCTTTGGCGAAACCCTTCAGTCCTGCTCCGAGGTCTCACACAGAATTGCGACTTCAAAATGTCCAACAAGGCAAAGGCAGAGACCAAGGTGGCAGGCAAGAGGGGACTGTTTTTCTTTAACTTTTCAAATGTTTTAAACAGAATTCACAGCTGGCATGGTTTCCTTGTTTCCTGTGCGTGTATTTTATTGTTTTATTGAAATGTTGATACGACATTTTTCACAGAGGGGGAGGGGAGCGTGTAACAATAACACTAAAATATATTCTGGAGAGAGGCTTCTAAACTGTTAATTCATCTTAAGGGGTTGCTGGGTTGCATCTTAGTAATTGGAATTCGCCTTGTCATGATTTTGTGCTTGCTAGAGGCATGGGTTGGTTGCAACATAGGTGGGGGACTTTCCAAATCAGACCGTGACCGCTTCATGCTTCTGGCTTGGGCTTTCGGGAACAGGTGAATTGTTTTCATTAAGAATTTAATAGTTTTTATTTCACCTCTCTCCAGTCCAGTGCGTAAATAAATTTTATTTCATATGACACTTCAGTCTGGGCTGTGTTTTAGAATAAGCGCAGTAAGCAGTTTTAGCCTGTTTTTAAGGTTTAGCAGTTTCAGTCTAAACCAAAAAGGAGTGTCTCTTATGTAAGCGCAACCAATAAACGTTTGTTTGTCCAAGTTCTGTATATAAAGTTATATATTTTGGCGCTGTGCATACTGTCCTGTGTATATGGCAGCGCATGTTGATAAGGGTTTACCTGGCAAAGGTATGATTAACTTCACTAGCTCGACAAAAAAAATTAAGCAATAGCTTCGGCTCCTCTTTTATCATCAGATTGATATTTATAAACAAGATATACATCTGGTAAATTTATGTTAATGAATTGATAAGGTGTAGTTAAAATATGTTTAATCGCATGCAAGTAATTAGTTAAGTAATTTAAATGTCGGGACGACATTCCCCGAAGAGGGGGAGGACGTCACAGAGTGAAATAATTGAAACTGGAGGAGCGCTTGCGCTTAGGACTTTGTAGTCATTTCCGGTTTATATCCCCCTATTGATCGTCGCATTTCATACTTCATATATTTATTTCATTAAGCATTCCAGAGTAGCGCATATAAATTTCCGGTATCCCTATGTAAGTCTCCCGCACTTTTCACCTCACTGATTAACACCGCATGCGCACACACTTACCTTAGCCTTTGTCAGTCTTCCTTTGTTCCTCGCAAGGGTAGGTCTTACGACCACCTGAAGGACACATTTGATATAGTTTTCCTTATTACTAAGGATATTTATATCTATTTACCAGGTATGAGTTCACTTTATTTCATTATCATGTTGAACATGTGCAAGAGAAGAGTCTAAAAGTAGCAAAAAACATGAAATCATCAAATATAGTTGTCGTCCTTTGAACAACGAACCCCCTCGAGATAGCGGGAAACAACCATTCAACAACATCATATCGTCATAACATCAACCATCATCATGTGGCCACAACCACCTTAATAAAATCATTCCCGTGACATAAGTTGAGAAAAATATATAACTACAATGACTTCGGTACCCAGTTTCGTGGAGTCGTTCTTCGGTGTGGAGGGATTTGGTGCAGCATGGGTGTTGTGTGGCGGACTGTATGCATGGTGGTTGGCCCAGTCAGGGTTGATAACTTTGCTTCCCTCTTTGGTTGCATGCCGGTGGGTCAGGCCTCAGATTCTGTTACGGTTCCAGCGTAGTGGCTTACTGAGAATTAGAGAGAATCTTATTTTATGTAATGTTGGTTTGTGCCTGATGCTCTGTCTCTGGTTTGGGCCCTTCAGAGTCTAACTGTTGGTTTTCTTTTGCTCCAGCATTTCGGTGGGTTCTTGCTTTCGAGTCCTCGGGGTTGTTTCATCTCTGTGGTTGATTGATATTTGTGTTCACGTGCATATTGCACTGATGAGTTGGGAGGCCTCCATGCGGGCTGGGCATATTGTTTGTCCAGGTCGCAGCGAAAGTAGGGGCGAGGATTGTGGCCACGTAAAATCGGTGGAGTTCGTTTCACTGGCCGTTCCAGGGCGGTTCTTCTGTCGTGGTTTTTCTTTGAGTGTGTGTATCGCTTATGTTGTTTTGCTTTGGATAGCCGATTGGCCATTTTGTGGGAAAGTAACTGTCCTTTTGGCTTTCCGCTAGTGATGTTTCCATTAGGGACTAGTTGTTTCGTGTTTCTTTCCCTTGGTGTCTCTGATGGGAGCTGTGGGTTAATTGTATCGATTCCTGATCATTGCCTTCACTTCTATCTTGTTCACGTTATGGTGTTGGAATGTTTGTTTTGTTTAATTGTTTAATTAATTAATTAATTAATTAATTAATTCAGATTAATTAATTAATTAATTCAGTATTATATGTTCTGTTTGTCCGTATTTGAGGTAAATATCGTCAATGAAACAGCATTTAAAGTCTACCATAACTGTTGCAGTGTATTAGGTTTGGAAGTAATTCCTTTCACCGTGTGTTCCTGCATATGACGCACCAAGTAGTAATACAAACAAGTGACTTGTCTAAGCGGGACATTTTGAGCAATGATTGTAGTCAGATGCTTTATCGCAAGCTGTTCTAAAAACTCCATGTAAAGATGTCATTACAGCTGCTTACATGAATAGAATGTTAAAAAATCCGCTTTGCTTGTCATTAACACATCCGATTACAAAAATAGAAGCGAGGGCAATGATCAGGAATCGATATAATTAACCGACACCTCAAATCAGAAAAACCAAAGGGAAAGAAAAATGACCCTTTTCTTTTGGAGCCGATAGGGGACATTTTGCTTTGTGACTTATGACTTGCGACTTATGACGTTTGACTTGTGACTTTTGTCAAACCTAATGCAATGGTGAATGACGGACAACGACAGGGACGATTCCGCTGAGGTAAGCGGTTTTGCTCCTTCTGTTGAAAAATGCCATTAAGAAGATCCTGTTTTATGTTATTAGCTCTGTTTTTGTGAATTTGTATGACTTTTGACCTACTACTTTTGACTTGTGACTTGCGACTTCTGACCTATCACTTTTGACTTATGACTTGTGGCTCTTTTGTGCAAAGTAGAAGTAAAACAAAGATCAGGAATCGATACAATTAATTTACTCCACCCATCAAAGACACCAAAAGGGAAAGAAACACAAACATTAAGCGACCAGACCATAATGGAAACCTAAACAAAGGAAGGCCATAAGGACAGTTACTTTCCCACAAAATGGCCATTTGGCCATCCAAAATAAAAAGACACAAGTGATACACACAGTAAGTAACAAACAACACCATAAATAAACCGCCACAGAAGAACCGCCTTGGAACGGTCAGTGGAATGATTTCCACTGGGGGGGCTTAAATCGATTTTACGTGGCCACAATCCTCGCCCTTACTTCCGTCGCAATTTAGACAAATAATTTGTTCAGTCCACATGAAGGCCTCATAACTCATCAGTGCAACATCTCCGTGAACACAAAAATCAAAGAACCAAAGAGGTGAGACAACGGTGAGGACTCGACGGCAAGAAACCACTGAAATGCTGGAGCAAAAGAAAACCAACAGTTAGACTCCGATGGGCCCAACCTGGCACAAAGTCGGATGGCGGACAAGAACAGCGACGATTCCGGTGAGGTAACATATTTTGCTCCTTCTGTATACTGTTTGAAAAATGCCATTAATATACTGTTTGAAAAATGCCATTAAATTGACCCTGTTTTATGTATTATTAACCCTGCCTTGGTACAATATTTATACTTTGATTACATTTTGACTTATGACATCCGACTTGATACTTCCGACATGACTTGTAAAGTCACAACTCGAAAGTCATAAGTCGCAAAGTAGAAGTAAAACAAAGAGCAGGAATTGATACAATTAACTTACACCACCCATAACAGACACCAAAGGGAAAGAAATACAAACATTAAGCGACCAGACCATAATGGAAACCTAAACAAAGGAAGGCCATAAGGACAGTTACTTTCCCACAAAATGGCCATATGGCCATCCAAAATTAAAAGACACAAGTGATACACACAGTAAGTAACAAACAACAACATAAATAAATCGCCACAGAAGAGCCGCCTTGGAACGGCCAGTGGAAGATTTCCACTGGGGGGCTTAAATCGATTTTACGTGGCCACAATCCTCGCCCTTACTTCCGTCGCGATTTAGACAAATAATTTGTTCAGTCCGCATGAAGGCCTCCTAACTCATCAGTGCAACATCTCCGTGAACACAAAAATAAAAAAAAACACAGAGGTGAGACAACGGTTAGGACTCGACAGCAAGAAACCACTGAAATGCTGGAGCAAAAGAAAACCAACAGTTAGACTCCGATGGGCCCGACCAGAGACAGAGCATAAGTCATAAATCGAAAGTCAAATGTTATAAGTCAAAATGTTATCAAAAATTAAAAAATTCACAAAACTATGGAAGCCGATAGGGGACATTTTGACTTGTGACTTTTGAACTTGTGACTTATGACTTGCGACGTCGGAGTTGCATGCCTAATGTTTGCGACTTATGACTTTTGACTTTCGACAAATCTGACGCAGTGGAAGACGGCGGTCAACGACGGTGTCGATCCAGCGATTTTGCTGCTCCTATATTATATTGTTTGATGACTGCCATTAAGATGACTTGTTTATGTTTTTTACTCTGTTTTTGTTATCTTTGTATGACTTATGACTTGCGACTTATAACTTTGACTTGTGATTTATGACTTGTGACTTATCACTTTCGACTTATGTCTTGTTGACTTTTGGTGCAAACCCGAAAAATATCGGGTAGCGGACAACGGCAACGACAATTCCGGTGTATATTGTTTAGAAATGCCACTTAGAAGACCCTGTTTCATGTATTATCAACTCTGTTTTAGTGACAATTTACTACCGCCTGTGTTGTTATGCCCTATTACTTTAGATGCGCGCCAAGAAATTTTCTTAAGTTGCAAGTCAAAACTCAAAAGTCATAAGTGACAAGTCATAAGTCGAAAGTCACAATTCGAAAGTTAAAAGTCATAAGTGACAAGTCAAAACTCATAAGTCAAAATTCATAAGTGACAAGTCATAAGTCTTAAAATTCACAAAATCAGAGTAAATAACCTACCATATGATCTTTCCGGTGGCATTTTTCAAACAATATAAAACAGAAGGAGAAAAATCGCTTGCCTCACCGGAATCTTAGCCGTCGTTGTCCGAAATCGGACGTTGCTTGAGGTATTTCAAAAGTCACAAGTAAAAAGTCATAAGTCGCAAGTCGGTAGTCACAAGTCGTCAGTCACAAGTCAAAATGTCGCCTATCGGCTTCCATACAAAACAGAGATAATAATACATAAAAAGGGTATTCTTGATGGCAGTTTTCAAAAAATATACAGGAGCAAAACCGCTTACCTCACCAGAATCGTCGCTGTCGTTGTAAAGTCACAACTCGAAAGTCACAAGTCGCAAGTCATAAATCGAAAGTCAAATGTTATAAGTCAAAATGTGATCAAAGTTTAAAAATTTCACAAAACAGAGATAATAATACATAAAAAGGGTATTCTTGATGGCAGTTTTCAAAAAATATACAGGAGCAAAACCGCTTACCTCACCAGAATCGTCGCTGTCGTTGTAAAGTCACAACTCGAAAGTCATAAGTCGCAAGCCATAAATCGAAAGTAAAATGTTATAAGTCAAAATGTGATCAAAGTTTAAAAATTTCACAAAACAGAGATAATAATACATAAAAAGGGTATTCTTGATGGCAGTTTTCAAAAAATATACAGGAGCAAAACCGCTTACCTCACCAGAATCGTCGCTGTCGTTGTCCGCCATCCACCATTGCTTCAGCTTCCGCTAGTGATATTTCATTAGGGTATAGTCACTTCATGTTCGTGTTTCTGTCCTTTTGGTGTCACTGATGGGTTATATCGATTCCCGATCATTGCCTCCACCTAATTTTACACCAAAAAAAAAAGCCAGAATACATATGTCGAAAGTGATAAGTTAGAAGTCGGAAGGCATAAGTCACAAGTCAAAAGTCACAAGCCATAAGTATGGAAGCCGATAGGGGACATTTTGACTTGTGACTAACGACTTGTGACTACCGACTTGCGACTTATGACTTTTTACTTGTGACTTTTGACATACCTCAAGCAACGGCCGATTTCGGACAACGACGGCTAAGATTCCGGTGAGGCAAGCGATTTTTCTCCTTCTGATTTATATTGTTTGAAAAATGCCACCGAAAAGATCATATGGTAGGTTATTTACTCTGATTTTGTGAATTTTTAAGACTTATGACTTGTCACTTATGAATTTTGACTTATGAGTTTTGACTTGTCACTTATGACTTTTCACTTTCGAATGGTGACTTTCGACTTATGACTTGTCACTTATGACTTTTGAGTTTTGACTTGCAACTTAAGACAATTTCTTGGCGCGAATCTAAAGTAATAGGGCATAACAACACAGGCGGTAGTAAATTGTCACTAAAACAGAGTTGATAATACATGAAACAGGGTCTTCTAAGTGGCATTTCTAAACAATATACACCGGAATTGTCGGTGCCGTTGTCCGCTACCCGATATTTTTCGGGTTTGCACCAAAAGTCAACAAGTCATAAGTCGAAAGTGATAAGTCACAAGTCATAAATCACAAGTCAAAGTTATAAGTCGCAAGTCATAAGTCATACAAAGATAACAAAAACAGAGTAAAAAACATAAACAAGTCTTCTTAATGGCATTCATCAAACAATATAATACAGGAGCAGCAAAATCGCTGGATCGACACCGTCGTTGACCGCCGTCTTCCACTACGTCAGATTTGTCGAAAGTCAAAAGTCATTAGTCGCAAAAATTAGGCATGTAACTCTGACGTCGCAAGTCATGAGTCACAAGTTCAAAAGTCACAAGTCAAAATGTCCCCTATCGGCTTCCATACATAAGTCATAAAAATTCACAGTAGCAGAGTTAATAAAATAAAATAGGGTCTTCTCAATGACATGTTTCAAACAATATAATACAGATGGAGCAAAATCGCTTACCTCACCGGAATCGTCGCAATCCGTCATTGCTTTGAGTTTGTAATAAATCACAAGTCAAAAGTCATAAGTCGCACGTCATAAGTCACAAGTCCAAATGTCACAAAGCAAAATGTCACCCATCGGCTTCCAAAGAAAATGGCCATTTTTCGTGTCGGGTCAATAATTTTGATTTGAAATGACTTGGTAGAAATAATAACCATCATAAGACGATGTGTCGTGCGCAAGACCAGGATCGTTACACCAAGGTCAAGGGCATAATTAGAGATCAAAGATAAATCAAAGTGTGCGTTTTTTGTGTTGTTGTTGTTTTTGTCTGGTAAATTTTGGTTATTCCTGTGTTGATTTTAGAAATTATTTGTCAGAACTGTTAACCATCATGAGACGATGTGTCGTGCGCAAGACTCGGATCGGTACCTCCATGGTCATGGTCGGCCTACAGTTAATTACTCGCGACGGGCGGAGCTCTTGCTAAATATTTGTTTGAATATGAATCCCGGGGCCTCCAACTGATATTAGTTTACAGTCTACTCTACTATCTCTTCTCCTTTTCTCTGGGCGGCGGCATAACATGACCCACAAGGCTTGGCGCGTCGTTAAACTCCAACACGAATATAGGTCAGTACATTGATCGTTTAACGGCCATTTTGTTCGTGCATTGGGACTGACGAGACGTGCAAACAGCGGTTATAATAGCCCCTCCCCAACTTTCTATTTGAAATGGTGGACATAAACACAAAGGAAGTGTACCTGATACCATTAAATATGCTAATATTCATAGTGTAGTTTATGATCAAAGTTTAAAAAGACGAGACGTGCGAACAGCGGTAATAATAGCCCCTCCCCAACCCTCTATTTGAAATGGTGGGCATAAACACAAAGGAAGTGTACCTGATACCTTTAAATATACTAATATTCATAGTGTAGTTTATATTTTCTTGTCCTTTTGGATCATTGATTCCATTGTTGAGTTTTGAAAATATTTGAGGGTCACTGATGAGGCCTAATTGGCCGAAATTAGCTAGTCTGGCCCAGAAAACATGTACACTTCATATTTTCCAGTTCTGTGGTGTATTCCTTGCTTCCAAAGGATAACACTTTCTAGAACATTTTTAGAAGCTTTTAGAAGTAGAGTTAGTCTTTTAAAAGCGAAACTGCCATGTATCCACTTGACTTGGTCCATTGTTAATACTGAAGTATCTCGACGAAGAAAGTATTATAATAGATGTATTTAATTTTAGTAAATCAACACCAACACGAAATAATCCTATTCATGTATTAGCATCAACGTTTTGCCAACATAGCGATGCTCTGTCTCTGGTCGGGCCTATCGGAGTCAAACTGTCGGTTTCCTTTAGCTCTAGCATTTCAGTGGTTTCTTGCTGTCGAGTCCTCACTGTTGTTTCATCTCTGTGGTTGTTTGTTTTTGTGTTCACGGTGATGTCGCACTGATGAGTTAGGGGGCCTTCATGCAGACTGAACAAATTATTTGTCTAAATCGCGACGGAAGTAATGGGTTTGGGTCACGTAAAATTGATTGAAGCACCCCACCCACCCAGAAGTGGAATTCATCTCACTGACCGTTCCAAGGCGGTCACGGTTGATTTTTTATGGCTTGTCTTTGAGTGTGTGTATCAATTATATTATGTTGTTTTGGAAAGTGGCCATTTTGTGGGAAAGTAACTGTCCTTTTGGCTTTCCGCTATTGATGTTTCTGTTAGGGTCTAGTTGTTCCATGTTTGTGTTTCGTTCCCTCTGGTGTCTCTAATGGGTGCTGTGGGTTAAATGTATCGATTCCTGATCATTGTCTTCACTTCTATTCTTCAAGATTGTTTTAAACATGTATATATAATATTCGGATTATAAATTTAATTGTCATTTTATTTGTGTCATAACATACACCATGATTCCATAAACATACTGGTAAAACCATGTACACGAACGCGTACTTATCATCATGCCAGCAAGACTATGCAGCAGATAATCTCTTATAATGAGAAAGTAGGATTTTCAAAGGTACACATTTTGCTCTTCAATTTGACCTATGAAGCGTTTCTTAGGTCATACTCGAAGTCAAGCTACGCGGTCACCTATTCACGTAGTAACTGCCGGCCCCCACCCATTAGGGCTTGAAGAAATAAATGGGCAGCATGATGCTTCCACGCAGAGCTGAATCCGACCGGACACGAGAACTGGTAGACCGCTTACAGGATCTAAGCCTGCCCTGGCAAAGCGGTGCGAGTCGGACCGTCGATGCTTATAAACCCCATTAGTTTCATTATGCGACAGCGTTTGAGATGTCATATCATCTCAATGTCGGGTAAAAGTCCCACGAAATTGGAAGCAACGTCTCAAAAATGACTCATTAGCGTTGACGGGGACGTCAAACATCCAATCAAACAAACAATCGTAGTAACTGCGCTGTCCATTGCTAGCCAACCGTTCTACCTGCGTCGCTAAAAAGGGCGGTTCGTGAAGCAAGGGTGTAGAAGTGGTACATGTCAATAGTGTTTGTAAACTGATAGATCCTGGGTACAAGTTAGAACGGTCTCAAGGAGGTCGAAAAGCATACGCAGAAAAATATCACAAAGGTTTATCAGAAAAGGCTCTTTTTAGAGACATGAAAATAGAAGTGGAGGCAATGATCAGGAATCGATACAATCAACCCACAGCTCCCATCAGAGACACCAAAATGGAAAGACACACAAACGTGAAACAACAGACCCTAATGGAAACACCAACAGCGGACAGCTAAGAACAGTTACTTTCCCACAAAATGGCCAATAGGCTATCCAAAATAAAATAGCATAAGCGACACAAACACCCAAAGACAAACCATAACAAAAATCATATGCGACAGAAGAACCGCCTTGGAACGGTCAGCGGAAACCAATTCCACTGGGGGGGGGGGGGGGGAGGGGGTTAAATCGATTTTACGTGGCCACAATCGTCGCCCTTAATTCCGTCGCGATTTAGACAAATAATTTGTTCAGCCCGCACGAAACCCCCCACCCACCCCAACCTACCAGCGCAACATCCCCGTGAACACAAATAATCAAATAATCAAACAACCAAAGAGGTGGGACAACGGTGAGGACTCGACAGCAAGAAACCACTGAAATGCTGGAGCAAAAGAAAACCAACAGCCAGACCCCGATGGGCCCGACCAGAGCATCAGGCGCCAACCAACATTACCTTGAATTAGATCTCTCTAATTCTCAATAAGCCCCAACGCCGGAACCGCAACAGAACCCGAGCCCTGTCCAACCGGCGCGCAATCAAAGAGGGAAGCAAAGTTGTCAACCGTGATTGGGTTAACTACCATGCATGCAGTCTATCGTATAACATTTATGTTGTACCCAATCTTTTTATATCGAAGAATGATTTTTCGAAATTAGGTGGTGAAATCATGGTGTTTTTATATTTTCCTGAATTTATATACTAAGTCACCATAAAATTTGGAATCCGATAGACCTTGTTGCAGAAGAGATTTAAGTCCAATTTTGAATTTAGAAAATAAATCAGAATGGCGTCTATAAAATTTTGAAAAGGCTTTGCGTAGTTTATGGTACCGATATAAATAGAAGTGGAGGCAATGATCAGGAATCGATATAATCAACCCACAGCTCCCACCAGAGACACCAAAGGGAAAGACACACAAACATAAAACAACAGACCCTAATGGAAACACCAACAGCGGAAAGCCAAAAGGACAGTTTCTTTCCCACAAAATGGCCAAGAGGCAATCCAAAGTAAAATAATATAAGCGACACAAACACCCAAAGACAAACCATAACAAAAATCAACCGCGACAGAAGAACCGCCTTGGAACGGTCAGCGGAAACGAATTCCACAGGGGGTGGGGGGAGGGGGGGGCTTAAATCAATTTTACCTGGCAACACTTCTCGCCCTTACTTCCGTCGGGTTTAAGACAAATAATTTGTTCAGTCCGCATGAGGGCCTACTATCTCATCAGTGCAACACCTCCGTCTAGCGGAAAGCCGAAAGGATAGTTACTTTCAAACAAAATGGCCACTTGGCTATCCGAAACAAAAACATATAAGCGATACACACATTCAAAGACGAACTATAACAAAACTAAACTGGGACAGAAGAACCGCCTTGGAACGGCCAATGAAAAATACTTCAGTGTGTGTGTGTGTGTGTGTGTGTGTGTGTGTGTGTGTGTGTGTGTGTGTGTGTGTGTGTGGAGGGGGCGATTTTACACTACCGCAATCCTCAATCTAAGGTTAAACTTTTTTTTATTTCATTTGTATTCTTTAAACAATACAATTCATAAAAATGCATATAGAAACAGTACATACAAATTGAAGAAAGTCATTAAACTTTTATTGAATCTGTATCCCATACAAAACTTACTAGTGATTTGATTCATAAGCAGAGTATATAAAATGTATCGCGATAAAAAAAAACATCTGTAACACATTACGAAAACACGCCCATACAAATACATTGTAACCTTTATCGCCGAGATGAAATTTTAAGATGTAAAAATATTTTTTTTTTTTCTTATTTCTGCTCAAAATATAGATATAGGGTACTCGTTAGAACCATAATCTATATTTTAGAGCAGAAATAAGAAAAATGAAGTATACCCCTGCAAACCCCATTTTGACTAATAATATTGGGGTTCGAGGGGTCAACACTATATAGGCGTGTTTTCGTGATGATTTTAAGGTCTAACCTTAATAGCTAAAACAGCATTACAAAACATATCAATATACATATACGTGTATAAGTGTATCAGGCTAGACGGGGAAAGGGATGGAAGTTACTATTTTCAATCTTGATCTCGTGTGAGACGCCAAGTTCTGCAACGGAAGGTCAGGTGGATATTTCGCCGGGTACTCCGGTTTACGTCTTCCTCTGATTAACGATCGGCTCGATATGACTGAAATAATATTGATAGGGCTGTAAAACCAAAACCAAAAATATCGTGCCTTTTATTGAGAAAAAAAGAAAGGTACGTCGTCAATCCAAGAAAAGCGCTTACGTCCAAGGTTTCAAAACAAGGTTATAATTGTATCGACTTCAGTATATAGTATGTAGAGCGAGGACGATGGTGTTGTTTTAATCGAGTGAGAGAGAAGGATCGTTGTTAAGCAGGATGTTTAAATTTGGATTGCAGATTACTGACGCAAGGTTCAATAGTTCACGCCTAAGTTCGGTATACTGTTCGCATACTAAAAGATTGTGATGCGTGTCCTCTACGGAACCTCAAGCACATTGAGAGCAATCTACAATGTTCTTGGAGAACTAATGCTGACGTAAAGAGTATCATTTAGTTCTTAGCCTAGAATGATAGATTTGACCGAGTCTTTTCTGGTGAAATGGTATCGAGATGGTTTAATAATATTAAGCCTGGTTTCAAACATTTTTTACTGGACGCGTTGACGGGATTCCTAGGGGAGTTCATTCCATTCTCGCACAGCTGATGACAAGAAAGTAGAAGTAAAACAAAGATCAGGAATCGATGGTACAATTAACTTACTCCACCCATCAAAGACACCAAAGGGAAAGAAACACAAACATTAAGCGACCAGACCATAATGGAAATCTAACATTAAGGGACCAGACCATAATGGAAACATAAACAAATGAAGGCCATAAGGACAGTTACTTTCCCACAAATGGCCATATGGCCATCCAAAATAAAAAGACACAAGTGATACACACAGTAAGTAACAAACAACAACATAAATAAACCGCCGCAGAAGAACCGTCTTGGAACGGTCAGTGGAAAGATTTCCACTGCGGGGCTTAAATCGATTTTACGTGGCCACAATCCTCGCCCTTACGTCAGTCGCGATTTAGACAAATAATTTGTTCAGTCCCCATGAAGGCCTCCTAACTCAACAATGCAACATCTCCGTGAACACAAATAATCAAAGAACCACAGAGGTGAGACATCGGTGAGGACTCGACAGCAAGAAACCACTGAAATGCTGGAGCAAAAGAAAACCAACAGTTAGACTCCCATGGGCCCGACCAGAGACAAAGCATCAGGCACCAACCAACATTACCTTGAATTAGATCTCTCTAATGCTCAAGAAGCCTTTACGTTGGAACCGTCATAGAATCTGAGGCCTGACCCACCGTCGTGCAATTAAAGAGGGAAGCGAAGTTGCCAACCGTGATTTGGTTAACTACCATGCATGCAGTCTGTCGTATAACATCCATGTTGTACCCAATCTTTTTATATCGAAGAATGATTTTACGAAATTGGGTGCTGAAGTCATTGCGGTTAGATATTTTTTTTCTGAATTTATATACTAAGTCACCATAAAATTCGGGTTCCGATAGACCTTGTTGCAGAAGAGATTTAAGTCCAATATTGAATTTTGAAATTAAATCAGAATGGCGTCTATAAAATTTTGAAAAGACTTTGCGTAGTTTATGGTACCGATAACCCTGATTAAGAAGTTTAGCCGTTAATAATTTATTACGAGTGTTAAAGTCAGTTAGATGAATACACACTCTAGCAAATTGAATTAACTGCGAAAGGCTTGTAGGAAAGTTGTGATCTTGTATATAAAATATGGACACCATTAGCATTTCGTAACGGATATGACAATGGACTACATACGGAAGGAAGTCCAAGTAAATAAAGATGTTCAGGAGAAAGGTCATTGTGCATTTTATAGAATAAAGTGAGTTTGTGCTTTTGCCGCCTGGACGCTAGTTTCCCCAGCCTGTTTGTAGCAGGAGAGAATTGATTTTTTCCAAGTTTCGTTGTGTCAGAAACTATTCGTGCAGCGTCGTATTGAGTTTTTCTAACTCATTCGCTCCGTACTGTGAACAGTTATTCCATACAACGTCGTCGTGTTCAAAAAGGGGGCGTACAAATGAAAAATATATGGATTTGAGAGATTTCCTATCTAACTGAAATTTTAGTTTCCGCATAACATTGTTTTTGTCTTTATCTTTCAAGATGATCTTGCCTAGTACAATTACCTGATAAAAAATAACACCTAAGTGTTTGTGTGCAGTCACTTCAGTTATTTGCTTCTGGTCCATTGAAACAGGTGTATGATAAGGTTTATTGTGTTTTCTTGAGAATAGATTATGAGATTCCTGGATAAAATGTCACTAACCACTGGTTTGCCCAACGATTTACTTTTTCTAGATCTGAATTTAGTTGCTCAGCTGGATGGGGTCGTCCACTATCAAGCACAGACTTGTATCAACTGCAAACAATCTTATAAAAGAATTAAAATCTTCAACCATGTCGTTTTTATATAAGGTTCATGTCGAACTAGCACCTGGCATCGCAACACGTTGTTGTCTGCCATTTAGATATTCAGCAAGCTAAGATAAAAAATTTCAGTTATTCCTGCAGATTTGATGTAAAAAAGACATCTATGCCATACCCTATCAAAGGCGTTGTTTATATCACAAAATACTGAACGAACTTTTTTACTGTTATCGGGAGCTTTGAAGAAACTATTATATATATCAACTAATTGGTTTACAGTAGATTCGACAGGAACAAAGCCTGATTGCAAAGTTGAGATTGTATTATGTTCATGGAAGAAGTTGTGTAAATATTTATGTACAATTTTCTCTAGCACTTTACCGATTGTACAAAGGAGAGAAACAGGCCTGTAATTTGAAATTTCAGATGGGTCTTTTTTCTTGTGTATTGGCGAGATACTGGCTTGTTTCCAAATTTTTGAAAAATTTTCACACTCTTTGGGAAAGTGACTGTTCTTTTGGCTTTCCGCTAGTGGTGTTCCCATTAGGGTCTAGTTGTTTCATGTCTGTGTTTCTTTCCCTGGTGTCTCTGATGGGAGCTGTGGGTTAATTGTATCCATTCCTGATCATTGCTTTTACTTCTATTTTGTTCCTGGCGAGTCTACTGTAAACTAATTAGTTGATATATATAATACCTTCTGCAAAGCTCTTGATGACGGAAAAGAAGATTTTTGCGATATTAGCAAAGCCTCCGATACAGGATGGAATAGAAAATAGAAGTGAAGGCAATGATCAATAATCTGTCGCGGTTTATTTTTGTTTTGATTTGTCTTTGAGATTGTGTATCGCTTATATTTTCTTTTTGTTTTGTTTTGTTTTGGCTAGTATGTGGGAAGCAAGTGTCCTTTTGGCTTTCCGCTATTGATGTTTCCCATTAGGATCTAGTTATTTCATGTTTGTGGTTCTTTCCCTTTGGTGTCTCTGTTAATTGTATCGATTCCTTCTATTCTATTTTGGTTGTAATTTAGGCGTAACTATACCAAATTTGGTGATTAAGTGATAAGACTTTAAAATATTAATTTTATTTTATTGTCTTATTACGAAAACATGCCTTTTCAAATACATTGTAAACTTGTACCGCCGTGAAAACGAAAATTTTCAGATGAAAAAGTGTGATATTTTATCGTCGAGGCAGTTCTATCGCGTCCCCGCAATCTCTGATTCAGAGCAGAAATAAGAAAAATAATGTTTACCCCCTGTAAACCCCAGTTTTACTACATAAAAGTGGGGTTTGATGGTGTTAAAATTGCATAGGCAATTATGATGTGGAGGCCTATAGAATGTTCCAAGTTTTTATTGCGAATAGTGACTTCGGCCAAAATGCATTGAATATTTGGCAACTCCAGATCATTTCTTCGTTTACAAAATAAATTATTACGAACAAAGACGCAGACGATCACCTGGTCTATCACGTCGAAATAACTTAAAGTTGTCAAGGAGTATTTCATTGTCAGAAGTTCGAGCGTCAATGCACGTTTCGCTAATGCAAACAACCTCAAAATTTTGGAGCTATGTTTTTGTTTGCTTTACTCTGAACATTATAATGTTCTACTGAAAATTTATCTTCGATAATTCAATCACCTTCTGTCAATCTAGGGTTAGATTGGCGAGGTCCATTGTGGAATTTGGAAAATATTTTAGGGTCACTGATGAGGCCTAATTGGCCGAAACTAGCTAGATTGACCCAGAAACATGCACACTCCATATTTTTCAGTTCTGTGGTGTATTCCTTGCTTCCAAAGGATATCCCTTCTACAGAACATTATTAGAATTAATAGAGTCTTGCAACTCGGGTCCTGGATTGCGTTCTTTTCCTGCTATTAAAAGATAAGGACATTATTATTAGCAGTTTGAAAAAGTTTAAATGTTTAATACATTTTGCTTTCATTTGGCGACTATATTGACATCCAATCCGTATCCTTTAAATCGGAATCGTGTTATATTGTCAAACAGTGCTTGATGAAGTTTGGAGAATATGAATGTGGACCTAGGCCGGAGAGATCGACCAAAGAAAAGAGTTGTTCCTTCCTGGATAGACAAACATATACAAGTATAATACATGGTGTCAAAAAAGCACAACATTACCTGACGGAGAAAATGGAACATCAAACAAATAATCTGAGATACATAGTTACTGTAACTCGGTGAGAATTTAAAACACGTTTTCACTATAGAGGATCTTACATGAGTGTTCAAGTATTACTGGATTTATTAAACGAGTTGAGGAAAAGGGATAAAATGCGAGGCTTTGCAGAGCATGTTATCCCTTTTCTTCAACGAGTTTAATAAATTCAATATTACATGAGCACGAATACAAGATTCTATTTATCTTATGACATTTAAAACGCGTTTTATTCACGACTGTTTACAAAAATGTCAATATTATGCCATTAGTAAACGCGACGTCGTTAATGCCGTCGTACATGTAACGTTACGGGGTGTATCTAACTAATTTGCATAGCTTATTTAATCCACAGGTTGATTATCACAAATATTACATGGCCTTATTACACTTGCGACGTCATATGATAAATAATATTATTCACTATGCAACATAAAAACTGAGAGTATGTTGGTCGAGACTGTTATGATTATTAATACATTCTAACGTTTATGCACTGACGACCCATGTAGACCCCACTTTATATACAAAAAGGTGGAGGCGACATGGGTATACATAGGAGTTCACATCTCCATCCAGGGCATCATTCCAGCGTATCCAAAACTCACGTTTCATGCAGAGATGCGAATCAAATCCAAATACAGAAATTCGACGACTAAAGTGCTTTCTTTTGTAGCGCATTATGCCAATAAGCTGTTTGTTTGCCTCAGTCACGCACCAACTAATTGTGTCATCGCGTCGCGTAAGGCCTAAGTTACCATACTTTAACTAAATAAGAAATTTGATTAGTTTGATTTGCGGTTTAACGTCCCGATCAACACTGCATAGGCCATTTTGTAGGCGTTGCTTCCAATTTTGTGGAACTTTTAACCCACATTGAGATGAAATGGCATCTCAAGCCCTGTAGCCCAATGAAACCAACAGGTTTTATAAACAAGGACGCGCCGACTAGCACTAAATAAGAAATACAGAAATATTGCAGTAGTGCTTCTTCCTCGCCCTTACTTCCGTTGCCCTTACAAGTTCGTAAAATGAAAATTCCCCCTAAACCAGTGGGGTTTACAGAAGTACTCAAAACATTCATTGTTGGTACTCGTTAGAACCGCCTCAATGAGGCGGTTTTACCATGTGCCCACAATCAAAACTTGCAGAAAGGAGACACTATCAATTTTTTTCTTAAGAAAAATGTCATATTTGTGGCCATGAAAACATCAAATATGTGAGACGGGTGGGTCATCCTAGCTTGATTTTATGCATTGTGCACTTGTGCACAAGAACGATACAGCAATTTATCAAATCTGTGTTCTCGTAAAATTAAGAAACTTTCGGTCGGGATATTTTAAATGCTTCTTCTGTGTTGGATACTGAAGGTGACGGAAGCCTTCTATCCTTTATACTTGACCGTGAGTTTGGTCTTGCTTTAGCGTCACCGTTAGTCAGCTCAAAGGCATAGTTTGCAAGTCCACTCTCATGTTTTGTATCAATTCTTGTGTTAATTGCGCGTTTTGTTCTTTTACGGGGACCAATCAGTGACAACACCACTGGTAGAAATAGCAAAGAATGGGAAGCTCCGAAAATTATGACCAGCAACATGACTTGAAAGAACGATCGAAAAACGTAAGATTTAGCGATCGACAGCATAAGAATTCCAAGAATTGATGATACAGTACCGTTGAAGATTGGACCGCCAGATGAGACAATTGCTTCTGTGACACGTTCATTTCTATCGTCTCCTTCAGCAACCATGAATGCATGACAGATATGCGCAGTGAAGTCAACTGAGAAACCTACGCACATAATCAAATGAATCATTGTGACTGAACTCAGTGTAATATTCCAAATATACATAAAACCTATGACACCTATCATTATCATACCCATGGTGATTACAACAAAAAGAAGCAAAATTGGGTGGGGCATGAAGATAGCAGTTACCACAAATACGGCAGCTAATCCAGCACCCAAAGTCTGAAGCGTCTGAGGTAAAATAGCAACGTACTGTTCATAATACACGAATGATGCAGAAAAGGCAATCACTGAAAGAGGTGAATTGGACGCGACTTTGCGCATGTTTTGCATCATCTTGCCCTTATCTTGTGTATCAGCAATAAATGCCGTAAATACATATATTCTTGATGCCGTAATCGAGTCTCCAGATAGAACAACATCGTTTGAGAATTGTCTATATTGAGGTTGCTGTAAAAATAAACGCAAACCTTTGACAAAATCGAACTCTGATGAATTACGATAGTACAAAAGTGCCGATTTGTATGCTTGCAACCAGGAAAGCGAGCTGTCTGAGATAAACTGGTCTGCTTGAGCCGTTGCCAAGAGATCATTGATATTGTTTTGAACTTTAGCCTCCGAGTACTGGTATGGCCTATCAATGATAAATGAGACGGGAGCTGAAGAAAGCTTGAATTCATCTTCCCAATTCTGAAACTTATAAAAGTAAGAATCCTGCGCAACAAGATCTTTCGTGACCAGACCCTGCCTGAGATTTGTTGCACCCCAGATGGAAACACCCAAATATCCTGAAAACAAGATAATTACTAACACTTTGACAGGTTTCAGTAATACAAACTGGGAAAAATATTTTCTGATTCCCCTCTCCGGCAGCCCTTCAACGTCCATTCGTGATGTTGGAGGAGAACCAGCACAACAAAATATTCTTGATGAGGATGCTCCTTCAGCGGTTAATTCCTGTTTTGATTTAGTTCTGTTACAGCAAACAAAGTGTCTTTTTGAAAGAACACGGTTCTCGTTCACCGCGACACATGACGAGAACAGAAGTGTCTGGTTTAAGTAGCAGAACAAGATGGCCACCCCTGCAACATAAAACATTGATGTTATTAACTCAATTACGAAAACACGCCTATACAAATACATTGCAAATTTTATCGCGGGAAAAAGAAAATTTTAAGATGAAAAACTGTTATATTTTTCTTATTTTAGCTCAAAATAATTATTTCGTACACGTTAGAACCCCCTCACAGAGGCGGTTCTAACGAGTAGCCGCAATCTATATTTTAGAGCAGAAATAAGAAAAATAAGGTTTACCTCTGCAAACCTCAGCTTTACTATATAAGAGTGGGGTTCAAGGGGGTCAAAATTATACAGGCATGTTTTCGTGATGTCTTTCAACACTGCGTTTCAAAAGTGCGCTCTCCCATCTTTGGAAGACTTGCGGAATGAACTGTAGAGCTAGCAATATGCTCTAGATCTGCCACAAATAAAAAAATATGTGATCGTTAGAACGCCTAAAATAGGCGATGCTGTTCAGTATTGAGCCAAAAAGGCGACTAATTTCTAATCAGGGGAATTGATACGCCTTGAGGAGAGGAACTCATGCAAAAGTAGTTTGTCTCCCATGTCAGTAGGGGTCAACACTTACAGGAAAGAATTTATTTTAGCTCCTGAGACAATTCTCAGCGAACAGGAAGTCCCGAAAGTTGTTTCCCTTTGAAAAATGGCTGAAACAATTGCCAGGTGTATCCGGTCCCCTTAAAGTGAAGATAACAGTGTTGTGTGTCTCTATTTCTTGGGAAAAATGATTACTTTTCAGAAGATAATGTATGATTTGTTCCTAATTTATACTGCAAACATAGGTCGTGGGTTCTCGTTAGAACTAAGGCGGTTGTAAGTAGTGCCCACAACCTATGTATTGAAGCAGAAATAAGAAAAAATAATATATACCCCATAAACCCAGTTTTCCGTATATTAAATGGGGTTTAGACGGGTTTTCATTGCACGGACCTGTTTACATAAATTGGTTACAATATTGGTTTTGTTGGTGTTTTGTGACTCTAACAGTTATGTATAACACATATTTGTAGCAGCAATTAGGAAGATACCATTATTTTCACCAGCACAAAAAGAAATGTTGGATATATTGCCGCTCGGATATTTAGCCTATTGATTTTTTTCTTCATTTTTTCGGCGTAGCTGTATAAGCTGGCTTTTGACCTACTTATTGATATTAGTCTCGATTGAATAAAATGTATTTGCGATTGGTCGAAAATGCGTATACTTCTGCAAACAAGTAACCCTTGCGAAATTGCAGCAATTCTTCACTTTACATTGGAACTAAGTCAATTAAAACTCAAAACGTTGTCATAAACTATACGACTTCATATTCCATGTTTCACCAAAAATTATTCCTTACGCTACAATATTGCAAAGCTTGTTTCATTTGAAAGAAATTAGGTAAGACCGATGTGAAGGCAATGATCAAGTAAGTCTTATTTATTGGAATAATGTCACTGAGTCATAAAGTGCACAAATGGAATTGTTTTTTTCAAAGGGAGGTAATAATAAAAAATAGGCAAGTAAAGCTTTAAAAACAAAACAACAACCAACTACAAAAAGCACTAGAGTAATTGATAATTTATTATCGATACTTTGAGAAGAAACATAAGATGGTTTCCAGATAAGCTAGTAATAATCCGATAAGAAATGAAACAATTCTGAAACACCTTTTCATTGGCGATACACACACTCAAAGACAAACCATAACAAAAATAAACCGCGACAGTTTGTTTGTTTGTATTGGAGTTTAACGCCCCGTCAACACATGTACACAAGCGCTTATACCAGTACAGTGCACATTCTTTCGCCAGAAAAGTAGTTTAGGTCGAAGTACCAAAGCGTTAATCCAAAATCATTAATCCATAGATAAATGGCAAATATCAATGTTAAAATCAACAGACAAGGACTCCAGAAGAGTGTAATCAGGCGTAATTAGAAACTGACAACTGTACTTCTTGAATTGGCGTAAAGGAGAGAATAACCGTAGAAAAGTTTTCACGATCAATCACCACGAAATAATGTTGCCAACCCCGACAGGTATCGAACCCGCAAAACGCGCAACAGAAGAACGGTCAGTGGAACGAATTCCACTGCCGGGCTTAAGTAAAGGTCATTTTGGAGACGTTGCTTCCAATTTTGTGAGACTTTTACCCGACATTGAGATGAAGTGACATCTCAAGCCCTGCCGCCCAATGGAACCAAAAGGGTTTATAAGCATGGACAGGCCGACTCGCACCGCATTGTCTGGGCAGTCTTAGATCCTCTAAGTGGTTCACCAGTACTCATGTGTAGGTCGGTTTCAGCTCTGCGTGGAAGCATCATGCAGCCCATCTATTTCTTCAAGCTCCGATATTTCCGTTGCGATTTAGACAAATAATCTGTTCAATTCGCATGCAGACTTCCTATCTATTAATTTTGATCCTTAAATGACTGATTGTATACCGAGTCGACCATTACCTCAATTGTATTTCTATAATTTCAAACCAAACTGGTAAATAGTAGCTATGCCTGTAAGCTATTTAAGATAACTCAATACTGCATTTGACATCATTTTGTTACTTTTTTACAATTAATTTATCAATCAACTGTTTTTATAGATAAGCTCTTTACGATTAACAAAGGTTTGACATATGAGACTATTTTATTTGAGAGTGTACTTCTTACAAGGGAAATAAATCTTACACAAAAACAGACCAGTAATTTACAAGTTAAATTTTCTAAGTACAATACGCGTTTCTATCACAGGGGTTGACTCTCAAGTGTGTTTTAAATTAAGTTTGTGTTTGAGATAGGGGCAATTTTCAATCCTGTCTTACTTTCAAATATAATGCATGAAAAATTGTTCCTTGATAACACAATTGTTCATTAGATTTCTTACACTCGTTTCAGTAAGATTCTATATTGATCCACTTCAAACAAATGTGACCAGGAATTGCTCAATTTTTCTTTTATGGCATATACAAATCCTAACCGCAAACAAACACATTATTATAATCTGTCAGTCACTTTGTTCATTTGTGAGTTTGTATATACATGTAATATATGTAAATATCAAGGGCCTCATGGAAGATTAAATATTACATAATATGATGTGCAAAAAGGAACGTAAAATCGCATTCTTTAACTTCATATAATAAATAAACATGCCTTAAGCTTGGTAGAAAAATTGGCAACATAAATAATACTGTCCATTCTTAACTAGGAAATATATCGATTGATTGTTTTGAGTTTGACAACACGTCGACCCTTATGGTCTTCCAGAGAATGGAAGAAAAGAGTTAGAAGAGATAGTAGAGATGATGAAAATGAGGGACAATGAAGAATGAAGAAAATGAATTAAAGTGTAGAGACAGAAGAAATAGCACCATTCCCCCTGTTCTTTATCTGCTGCAAGAACAGCAAGCCTTGTCCAACTGTAAGCCAACTGTAAGTTGGACACCCCATTTTACCCGTTGGAATTATGTTTCGCAATTTTCTTAGGCATTTTATGGGCTTCAAAGTTGAAACTTAGTACACAAATTGATCATGCCGTATGCCAGAATCAGCCTGCTTGTGCTTATGTTACATTTGTTGCTATAGCAACCAAATCTTTCAAAATCTCCTCTATGAGGGCTACTTGTGTGTTTTTAGGAATGTTTATTCAATAGAAGGTCTTCAAATATTGTTAAAACAATTCTGTTGGGCGGGCCTGACGAAATAGATTGGACTGCACAGTATTACACTTTGTACTCTTTATAAAAAAGTACCCGATTGGCATGGATTTTTCTAATACTTTTTATACTGCTTTTGAATTCCTAAAAAAAGTTTATATTTCAAAATATTTGTCCTTTTCATATTGAACCACAAAATAGTTTCAATATCTCTTACGCCGTTTATCTTTTTTAAAGATATTTCTTGTTTACGTTAAGAAAAAAAAACGAACATATAACCGGTGCCATATATACTCGGAGACGCTTAGTCCGGAAAGTCTGGTGTTTGTTTTTTCGGGTACTCCGAATATCGCCCACCTCTGATTAAGGTTCGACTCGATATGTATGATATAATCTTGAAATGGTCGTACAGTAAAATTACAAATCATTACAGGCTGAACAGAAGGATATAAAATCTGTGTGCCAAAGTATATTATTGCATGTGTCCCTCATTTTTACCGTGCGACGAATACCCTTGAAAAGTCTAGTTTTTAGGGAAAAGAAGGGCTCCTGATCTTTGTTTTACTTCTACTTTGCTTGAATAGACATTATGTGATTTAGCGTTCTTGTTCTTTTTTTCAAGGCCAAAATATAAATAATGGATACTCTTTAGAATCGCCACAGTGAGTCGATGCTAAATACAGGTAGCATTCACCACCTATGAACAAAATGTCACCAATTTTCACATCACGAAAACACGCCTACATAGTTTGCTTCCCCCCTCCTCCCCACACCGTGAACCCCACTTTTAAGTAGTAAAACTGGGGGTTTACGAAATGCCACTTTTTCAACTTTTTTTCTTTATTTGGCGGTAAAGTTTGCAATGTATTTGTATATGCGTGTTTTGGTAATGATTAGAAAAAAGTCATTTTAGTGCACTATGAACAATAGTTTATCAGATTAACGTCTGGCGATTATGTGTGTTTTATGTTTCTGTAATGACTCACGCTATATGATTTTGTTTTACTTCAGACAATTCAACAAGGTTTCGGTTGGTTAAAAACAAATAATTTATCGATACTTTGAATACCCTTAAGGGTCCTTTTGGCGACACTATATAATGCACAATGAGGCGTTATAAGACAAAAAAAAATACAAGAGGTTCAATGAGCCTAAATCGCTCATCTGAGGAACATTTAAGTGAGCATTGTGTCTCATATTTTTCAGAGCAGAAGATTTTTTGAAGTTCGTCTAATTTTTAGTCTGTCGAAGCTAATGATCGCAGGCTATTTGAACCTAGGTTGGCAGGATTTATGTAGGTGACAACTTAACATTGCAACATATTAAATATCTAAGCTCTTGGCCTTACGATTTCCATCATGTTAACAAGTCCAAGAAATGAAGACGCCACTAAACCCGACTTTATATAGAGAAAACTGGGGTTTACGGGGTAATGCATTATTTGCCTTATTTCTACTCCAATACATAGGTTGTGTGCACTCGTTAGAACCGCCTTACGAGCATCCACAACCTATGTTTGAATATAAATAAGAAATATGTCACAGATTTTCACCAGAAATGTAACCATTTCGGAGATATGGAAGAATTCACTATGTCACAAGGGTGTGTTATCGTAATGTCAGAGAAGAATAATTTTTGTTCCATTGTAAAGAAGAAGTAAAACAAAGATCAGGAATCGATACAATTATCTTACTCCACCAATCAAAGACACCAAAAATAAGAAACACAAACATTAAGCGACCAGACCATAATGGAAACCTAAACAAAGGAAGACCATAAGGACAGTCACTTTCCCACAAAATGGCCGTATGTCCATCCAAAAAAAACAAAACGACACAAGCGACACACACAGCAAGTAACAAACAACAACATAAATAAACCGCCACAGAAGAACCGCCTTGGAACGGTCAGTGGAAAGATTTCCACTGGGGTGGGGGGGGGGGGCTTAAATCGATTTTACGTGGACACAATCCTCGCCCTTACTTCTGTCGCGATTTAGACAAATAATTTGTTCAGCCCGCATGAAGGCCTCCTAACTCATCAGTGCAACAACTCCGTGAACACAAATAATCAAAGAACCACAGAGGTGAGCCAACGGTGAGGACTCGACAGCAAGAAACCACTGAAATGCTGGAGCAAAAGAAAACCAACAGTTTGACTCCGAAGGGCCCGACCAGAGACAGCCTGTTCGAGCGAATTAAACCCGGGGGTGTGGCCAATTCGGACCCCAGGGGCATGGTTGGCAGGATATCAGTCGGTGAACACTTAATGTTGCTACATACTTAATATCTAAGCTCTGACCTAATCGTTTTAGAGAAGAGTCTGGTTTCCCAGTATACGTCTATGGCAGCTAATAAGCCCCGGGACTTGGCAAATTTGAGCCCCATGGCATCGTTTGCAGGATTATGTAGCTGACTACTTGGCGATGCTACATACTAAATATCTAAGCCTTTGGTCCTATGGTTTCAGAGAAGAAGATTTGTTATTTGCATCTATTATAAGTAAATGGGAGCTACTGAGCCCAGGGGCGTGGCCAACTTGGATCACAGGGACGTGATTGGCAGGATAAATGAAGGTGACCAGTAAACGTTGCTACATACTAAGCATCTAAGCTCTGGGCCTTATGGTTTCAGAGGATATGATTTTTTTAAGTTTGTTCCATAATAATTCTATGGGAGCTAATGAGCTCAGAGGCGTGTCCAATTTAGACCCCAGTGGTATGATTGGCAAGATTTAAGTAGGTGGCCACTCAGCATTGTTACCTATAAATTGCCTTTTGGTTTCAGAGAACAAGATTTTGAAGTTTTCCCACTGTAAGTCAAAGGGAGCTAATGAGCCCCGTGGCATGGCCATTTTTGAACACAGTGGCATGATTGGCAGGATTTAAGCAGGTGACCACTTAACGGTGTTACATATTAAATATCTAAGTTCTTGACCCTGTTGTTTCAGAGAAGAATTTATTTTTAAGTGTTTCCAATTATAAGTCTAAAGGTCTAAAGGAGTAAATGCGACCCGGGGCGGGGCCAATTTGGATCCCAGCGGAATGGTTAGCAGAATTTATATACTAGGTGACCTCTGTACGTGGTTACATACTAAATATCTAAGCCGTATAAGTCTATAGAAGTAGTGAGCGATAGGGCGTGGCCAATTTGAACCCAAGGGACATGGATAGCAGTTTTTGTGTAGGTGGCATTTTGTCGTTGCTACATACAACATACGAGCGCTCTTGGTCCTATGGTTTCATGGACGAAAATTTTTGAAGTTATTTTTCATAATAAGTCAATGGGAGCTTAAGAGGGGGTGACCACTCGCAGTTACATATTAAATATCTAATCTATGTGCCATATGGTTTCAGTGGATTTTTTTAAAGTAGAAGTAAAACAAAGATCAGGAATCGATACAATTAACTTACTCCACCCATCATGGACACCAAAGGGAAAGAAACACAAACATGAAGCGACCAGACCATAATGGAAACCTAAACAAAGGAAGGCCATAAGGACAGTCACTTTCCCACAAAATGGCCATCCAAAATAAAAAGACACAAGTGATACACACAGTAAGTATCAAACAGCAACATAAATGAACCGCCACAGAAGAACCGCCTTGGAACGGTCAGTGGAAAGACTTCCACTGGGGGGGGGGGTCTTAAATCGATTTTACATGGCCATAATCCTCGCCCTTACCTCTGTCGCGGTATACACTAATTTTGTTTAGTCCGCATGAAGGCTTCCTTACTCATCAACAAAGTTGAGGACTCGACAGCATACAAGAACAGAATTGCTGGAGCAAAAGAAAACCAACAGTTAGACTCCGAGGGCCCGACCAAAGACGTAGCATCAGGCGCCAACATTACGTTTGTTTCATTATAAGTCAATGGGAGCTAATGTGCCCTGGGGCGTGGACAATTTTGATCCCAGAGGTATGGTTGGCAGGATTTATGTAGGTGTATGGTTTCAGAGAAGATAATATTTTAACGTTTTCCCATTATAAGACAAAAGGAGTTAGTGAGCACCGGGTCTTGGCCAATTTTGACCCCAGGGACATGGTGAGCAGGTTTTATGTATTTGACTACTTGACGTTGCTACATACAAAATATATAAGCTGTTGGCCTTATGATTTCAGAGAACATTTTCGAAGTTTTCCACCTATAAGTCTATTAGAGCTAATGAGACCCAGTGCCTGGCCAATCTGGACCCCAGGTGCATGGTAGGCAGGATTTATGTCTCGTAGGTGACCACTTTACATTGCTACATATAAAATTTCGAAACTCTGTGCTTTATGATTTCAGAGAAGAAGATTTTTTATGTTTTCTCCATTATAAGTCTTTGGGAGCTAAGGAGCCCCAGGACGTGGCCAACTTGGTACCAAAGGGAATGGTTGACAGAATTAATGACTACTTGACGCTGCTACACACTAAATATCTAGTAAGCTCTGGGCCTCATGTTTTCAGAGAAGATTGTTCCATTACAAGTCATTCAATATGAGCCCAGATGCGTGGCCAATTTTGATCCCAGAGGCATGGTTGGCAGAATATATGTAGGTGACCACTTGGCATTGCTTCACACTAATATCAAAGCCCTGGGCCTTGTGGTTTCAGGGGAGAAGATGTTTTAAGTTTTCACCGCTACAAGTCAATGGGAGCTAATGAGCCCCGGGACATGGCCAATTTGAACCTCAGGGGCATGCTACGTGACCAATTGATGTTGCTTCATACTAAATATTTTGACTGTTTTTTTTTTACATATAAATTTCTGTACGTTAAACAAAAGGGGTATTTTCGTCACCGTCTGATCTTGTTTAAATTGCATCACGAACTCACGCCTATACAAATGCAGTGTTAACTTTACCGCCGAAACACGAAAATTTTAAGATGAAGAATTGCGATAAGGTTTACCCCTGTAAACCCCGGTTTCACTAGATAAAAGTGGGGTTCAAGGGGGTCAACATTATATAGGCGTGTTTTCGTGATGGTATGTCAACGTGAAGGTTTTGGGACGTAATATATCGAAGTTAACCAGTTTTATATTCTGAAAAAAGAAAACATTCATTTTATTTGTAAGCATGAAAGCTTCCATGTTCAAGTGATATGAGCAAAAGAAATTAGTTTAACCTCCTCGGAAACCAAACTGTGAAATTTGGGCTGGGCCGAGCAAAAAGGGATTTTCGAGTATATGAGCCAAGACAAGACTCTATTCAGCCTCTACTCATATGCAAGCTGATCAGTCTTCGCTGCGTCGTGTATGAATTGTCACTGACGCAAAAGGCTAAGTTTGGCGCGGCTCATTAAGTAAAGATCTAAGGAATAGTATTCGTGGCGGCCGTAAAATCCCCCCTGCCCTTCATCAATGTGTAGACTGAGTGAGTGAGTGAGTGAGTTTGGGTGTTACTTCTCACCAACAGCAATGGTCATACGGAGACCGGACCGGTTTGAAGACTCATCCGAAAGCCTGGAGAAGCCCGAGATCGACAAAGTGTAGACTGAATCTGTTTTCTAGTCGTTTTGGATCACTGATTCGAAGCCTAAAATGTGTGTTTCCGCTAACCAGACCCTTTCTGTGCCGACCCTGAAGTTTTATTGCCATCCGGAAAAATAAAAGATTTTCTTACCCACCGACCTTCATATTCTAGCACTTTTGATAAAAAAATATAAAACTTTGCAATAGCTAAACTAATACTTTAAACCCTGTTCTTTTGCTTCATTGATGCTTTTAACCTTGTTATTTGAATGTTTTCAGGTAATATTGTTAAAATTTAGCCGTTTTAATGTTTTTTTTTTATTTATTTATTTCATTTTTTATTTATTTATTTATTTTTTTATTTTTATTTTTTTTTTTTTTTTGCTTTTTTCCATCGAATAAAATTTACAAAAAATAAAAAGCTATTGCGACGTACTGACCTATACCGTTTTCGGCATGACACAGCTATTTTAGGTCTCATCTGACTCAGTACAAAATGCTCGCTTCACTGTTTTCCATTCAATGGTGTATTCCTTGCTTCCAAACCACCGTGTTAGCAAGTCTGTAAAATGAATACCCCTGTAAATCCTTCTCATAAGCAGGAATACTCGTACTACAGGTACTAATCCACACTTATCTGTCACTTCTGTGACGTCACAGCCAGTCGCTAGAGTTCATACAGGTAATACTAGGAAAATGTATAGAGTTATATAGGAGCCCGTCATTTAACTAATAAAATCTTTTATTTTCATTTCTACAAGATTATAACCTCGCATTTGATAGAAAAATGTATCTGCTTCATTTTGGTACCAAATTTGTTGAAATAAAATAAATTTTAAAGTGGTCCAGATTCTAATGAATGCCACTGGGGTATTTCCCTATTAAGTCTTTGTATTTTACAACAAAAATGAAAAATAGCCTTAATTCAAAGGCTCAAAAGTCATTTTTGTTCAAATGTCTCCGTGCGCTATAACCTCTCACTAGAAAGATCTATTTAATATCTATATTCATGTGGTAAAAAAATTAGAAAAACAGTTTATTAAAAGTGGCCCACAGGTTGTAGAAAATAGCTATATTTGAAGTTTCGGGTCAAAAATGTGTTAAGATTACACACACGCAGGGCTTGTCTACACAGGATATTAGAATGAATCGCAAAAGAAGTTATAAGAATTGAAACTCGGTATCAATATGGATTATATTATTGACAAAATTAGAAAGAATATTTTGCTTTGAGAAAACAAATATACATCCATAAGTAAAAACTTTGCACTCATAACTTATTTATTTATTTTTGATAATGTAAAATTATGTTTTTAATTTGCAACCTTTTGAAGCTTGTTTTAAGATTTGCTTTAATTATATTTTCGCCTAGGAAAACTACTAACTGCTTAATTAGAAAACTTGAATGATACGATGTATATTTCCACCATTACGAAAATGCGCCTATACAAATACATTGTCAATTTCACGGCCAACTTACAACAATTTAAGAAGAAGTTCTTTCTTATTTCTGCTCTTGATTATAGATTGAGAGTACTCGTTAGAATGACGATGATGACTCGTTAGAACAGTCAATCGTATGATTTTAAGCTCGAAAGTTTTTTTATTATTATTTTAATCTCATTTCTGCTCAAAATAAAGATCGTGGGTACTTGTTAAAATCGCCTCACCGAGTCGGTTCTAACGAGTAACCACAATCTATGTTTTTAGCAGAAATAAGACAATTATTGTTTGTGAGGATCAAATAATTTTCAGTTTTTTACGGTAAAATTTTCAATCTACATTTGAACAGGCATGTTTAGGTAATGTTTGTTAGATTTTACACCAGTCCTGTAGATGCAGTGTTTTAATTCATATGTTTAGAAAACTTTAATGTTCTCGATAAGTTATAATTTATATAATACGATGCATATTTCCATCATTACGAAAACACGCCTATTCAAATACCCTGTAAATTTCACGGTCCAAACCAGCAATTGTACCAAAAAAAATATGTTTTTCTTATACATATACTTTGTGGGTACGCGATAGAACTGCCTCTGCGAGGCGGTTCTAACGAGTACCCACAATCTATATTTTAGAGAAGAAATAAGAAAAATGAGCACCGTGAATTTATGGTTCGTGGTTAAAAGTCATACATAAGAAGTAAGAATCTTTCGTCTGGATCGTGTCATTTTTCTCTTATGAAGTCCAAACATAGTGGTTCTTTTCTTTGTCTCATTAATTAATTTTAATCTTCTCTGGGCTTAGCCGAAATAAAATATTAAATTTGGCAAAATATGTCATTTGTGCAATCGTTTCAGAAGCTGTGTTTCTTTCCCGCACCTGCTCCCTTAAATTACAATATACAATGTTGTCATTAAAAAAAAAAAAATACACAATGGTTCACCCGAAGGCTATGCTATGAAAATGATCGTTAATGTCAAAAGGTGTGTGTGGTGGGGTGGGGGTGGGGGCGTGATATACCGCGCAAGACCACGTTAGTTTTATGGATTGTTTGATTATCTTAATTGCATAGAAAAATGAGGGGTACAATGACAAACAAACCACAAACCAATTGTTTTTTACATTGCATTAACCCTTATCCTGCTGTTCACGACAATCCCTGGGGAACGGGAGGTCTCGGGTTCGATCCCGGGCCGCGACATACCAAAGTCGTTAAAATGGTACTAGCTGCTCCTCGTTTGGCACTCAGATTTACGGGGTAGAGCTAGGACTGGTCGATCCAGTGTCAGGACAATGTGACTGGGTGTGGTATCATGTAATGTGTCTGGGACATGATACTTCAGTGAGGCAGCACTATAAACGTGAGCATTGAGCTCCCTGTCGCAACCAGACACCGTCGTGATATGACTGAAAAATTGTTGAAAGCGACGTTAAACCCGAATTCACACACACACACACACACACACGACAATCCCTAATATTGCAAACAGTGTAGATCCAGATCAGATTAGTTCTAAAGAAGCCATCTGATCAGTATCTATACTGTTTGTCTACCAGTTTGTGAATTTGAACGAAAACAGTATACAATGTAGTTTGATTGGCTGATAGTATAGATGTGACATATTATATTATCATTTGAACAGCCTCGTCGAGGCGTTTCTACCGAGTATCCGCAATGTATGTTATGTGTAGAAATATTAAAATTGTCAGGATTTTTTAAATCTAAAAATTTCAATTTTAGGGAGGTAAAAGTTTTAATGTAATATAATATAATGTGAGTATAGGCACCTTTCGTTGTGTCTTGTCTAAATCTTAAAGTAAGAAAATTACGACACAAACCCACTTAATGACTGTGGATGTATCGGTGTATATTGAAATAAACTGAGTTGCTCGCCTAGAGCGTCCGAGATATATGTTTATCTAAAGTTTGTGAGTGTTGTGTATTGACTCATTTTGTACCGAATCCCACAAAACGGGTTATAGCAAAAAGTGCAGGCCCAGATCAGACGCCAACGAGCTCGGCTTTTGTTCAGGAACTTCTTTTTGCAAAAAGTTCAGCATATTTTTTTTTTATTTTTCAAATATGTTCAGAAAACACTTCACACCATCAAATTTTGAAATGGACTTGTCCTTATATATAAGGTTGACAAATTCCGGTCGGTATAAAATGGGTTAAACTGATATAGACGACAGAGCTTTAGTTGCTTTAATTAACACATCCCAGTAGAGCTCTTCATATCAGAAATTACACTGGAGTTTAAATGCCATCTCAACACTTTTTCTTAACGCAAGACCACGTTAGTTTTATGGATTGTTTGATTATCTTAATTACTTAGACAAAAAAGTGAAGTTTATAATGACAAACAAACCACAAACCAATGTTTCAACATTGCATTTACCCTTATCCTGCTGTTCACGACAACCCCTAACTTTGCAAACAGTGTAGATCCCGATCAGATTAGTTCTGAAGAACCCATCTGATCAGGATCTATACTGTTTGTCTACCAGTTTGTGAATTTGAACGAAAACAGTATACAATGTAGTCTGATTGGCTGATAGTATAGATGTGACTTATTATATTGTTCTCGTTTGAACAACCTCGTCGAGGCGTTTCTACCGAGTATCCGCAATGTATGTTATGTGCAGAAATATTAAAATTATCAGGGTTTTTTAATCTGAAAATTTCAATTTTAGAGTGGTAAAGGTTTTACTATATTATAATATAATGTGAGTATAGGCACCTTTCGTTGTGTCTTGTTTAAAAATTACGACACCAACCCACTTTCCTTATTCTGAAATAACTGAGGATGTATCGGTGTATATTGAAATAACGTGAGTTGCTCGCCTAGGGCGTCCGAGATATGTTTATCCAAAGTTTGTGAGTGTTGTGCATTAACCCATTTTGTACCGAATCCAACAGAACGGGTTATAGCAAAACGTGCAGGCCCAGATCAGACGCCACCGAGCTCGGCTTTTGTTCAGGAACTTCTTTTCGCAAAAAGTTCAGCATTTTTTATTGTTTTAAATACATTTAGAAAACACTTCACACCATCAAATTTTGAAATGGACTTGCGCTATGTATAAGGTTGACAAATTCCGGTCGGTACAAAATGTGTTAATCTGATATAGACGACAGAGCTTTAGTTGCTTTAATTAGCACATCCCAGTAGAGCGCTTCATATCAGAAATTAGATTGGAGTTTAAAGGCTTTCTCAACACTTTTTGTGTCATATCGAGCTTGTCAGTTTACCTATCCCCAATTTTCTACTGAGTATACGTAAGCGATTAACCAGTATGGCGCAAATTCTTTTGTTTGAAACTGACAGCTGCCCTTTTGAAACAGTGGAAGAAAGAGAATGAATGTAGAGATGATTTCATGATCAGTTTCCACGAAAGAATATAGCCGTCTCCGGCAGGTATCGAACCCGCATCCTCCTGATGACCAATCATTCGCGCATGCGACTGAGCTACCGAGGCCGGCTTCAGAAATATGTCAACACCCATGTAAAATTAGGTCTTCATATATGGTTAATTTAAAATGAATTTTCCATAACAAAAAAAAAAGCCGCGACGTGATTTTAAACAATGTGGCATTGGCGACTAGCATAGACTCAGATCAGACTGCGCTTAAGCAAGTGCAGTCTGATCAGAGACTTTGGCACGCGGAAGCAATGCAGTTCATAGAACCGTTATTGAATCAGTAAACATGCAGGCTGATCTTGTCTTCACCTTAAAAACTACCACATTATTTGAAATCCTGTGTCGAAGCTGAATTCCAAACATACGCCAGCGTGTCTACTACGGCCTATGTTCGGATACATAATTGCTTTACGGCGTAACAGTCCTCACTAGAGGCCAGGGCTTTATAAATGGCATGGCATTACTATACGCTGAATTTCATTAATTAAATTAATTCTTTTATATATTGTCATCACAACGTTTCTTTTATTGTTTACCAAGGGCCACAATATAGAAAGGAACAAAATTACATGAATATACCCATGAAATATATATATAAAAAAGAAATAATATATTTATACATGTATAAACGTGATCTATTCTTATTTCCCTATAATTTTGGATTAACGGCCCCGGCCACGAATATTTAATTTATATCGAGGACAAAACACCTGGTCATCCGTTAGCAAAACATGCCTTTTTATATAAAATATCAGAACTTTTCATCTTGAAATTTTCGGTGGCAAAATTTACAATGTATATCCATACTAATTTTATTAGGGCACTGGATAGAACACAGATTGGTTGTGTATTGTAACTCAAACCGGGAGGTGTGAAACTGGTATTACACACAATCAACACAAGTAAAAGACGCTATCTCGACTACGGTCTAAGGGAATTAACTGATGTCAATCAAATAAGGGCTATCGGTAATCTGAGTGACAGTTCCTGTAGTACGAGAATTCCTGGCAATGTTTTATACAGAAAAGTGGAGGTTATTGTCCTTATTTCTTCTTTAAAAATACATATACGTTGTGTGTACTCGTTAGAATCGCCACAATGTGGCGGTTCTAACGCGCACCCGCAACATAAGTTTTGAGTGAAAATAAGAAAAATATAAATTTTCATCAAAGCAGGAAATGTTCTGAGACCTGAAAGGATGTGTTATGCCGCACGAATGTTTTATCATAATGGGATAACCTTTTTTTATAAAAGATACTAACCAGTGTAGACACAAAAGTTCCTGACACTCTTGAAGGTCGAAGATGCGCCGGCACCAAAGGCTAGAATATCAGTAAGGCTAGTTATTGTTATGGCAACACCACTTCTTCTCATCATTTGCCCAACTCGGGCCCCAGTATCGCCATCATAAAAAGCATCTGCTATTCCAGACAGTAGAATGAACATGTCGTTTACACCAATACCTGTAAGAAAGAATTCACTGTCTATTCAACAGACATTGATCTATTTCAAATAGGCTAGTAACCAGTGCTTCAGCTGAAGTGCACGACCCGCCGGATGCTTTTAGCTTTATGAGTGTTACCATATATGGGTATGGCGGCCATTTTGGTCATGTGACCTGGACCTAAAACGGTTCCCCCAATAAATGCGCCTTATCGAAAGGAGCAAAAATATATCTTATACTTTAGTACTGTATTCTGAATCGTTTGCAGGATAAAATGCATTCTCACTTTTCCAATACAAAAGCATATTTATCAAAGTTTGACCTAGGCACAAAGAAGGTCATGGTCAACCCAGGGTCACCATTTTAGCAATTTATGATGGGCCTACGTCCCAGATGCTATTTATCAAGTTTCGTGGAAATCTGCCCAGTGGTTCTGGAGAAGACTATTTTTGAAGGGTTTTTACCATATATGGCTTGGCGGCCATTTTGGTCATGTGAACTGGACCCCATGAGCAAATTTTGGTTTCCTCCATCCCATAGAGGCTCCATATGAAATTTGAATTCAATCGGCCCAATGGTTTCCGAGGAGAAGCAGTTCGAAAATTTTCACATTTTTCGTCTCGGCGAGGCTATGCTAAATGGAATGTAATATTTCGCAAGTTCATTGGTAAGATCTCATTGATATCTATCAGTATGCCAAAAACTGTTTAAATATTCCAAGCGGTTAAGTCACTATCACCAATTTTCACAAACGGGTTACGGACGGACAGACAGACAGACCGTATATGGCTTGGCGGCCATTTTGGTCATGTGACCTGGACCCAATGAGCAAATTTTGGTTTCCCCAATCCCATAGAGGCTTCATATGAAATTTGATTTCAATCGGCCCAACGGTTTCCGAGGAGAGGCAGTTCGAAAATTTTCACATTTTTTGCCTCGGTGAGGCTATACTAAAGGGAATGTAATATTTCTTAAGTTCATTTGTTAGATCTCATTGATATCTATCAGTATGCCAAAAATTGTTTAAATATTCCAAGCGGTTAAGTCACTATCACCAATTTTCACAAACAGGTTACGGACGGATCCAAAGAAGGTCAAGGTCAACCCAGGGTCACCATTTTAGCAATTAATGATGGACCTACGTCCCAGATGCTATTTATCAAGTTTCGTGGAAAACTGCCCAGTGGTTCTGGAGAAGACTATTTTTGAAGGGTTTTTACCATATATGGCTTGGCGGCCGTTTTAGTCATGTGACCTGGACCCCATGAGCAAATTTTGGTTTCCCCCATCCCATAGAGGCTCCATATGAAATTTGACTTCAATCGGCCCAACTGTTTCCGAGGAGAAGCAGCTCGAAAATTTTCACATTTTTCGCCTCGGCGAGGCTTTACTAAATGGAATGTGATATTTCGCAAGTTCATTGGTTAGATCTCAATGATATCTATCAGTATGCCAAAAATTGTTTAAATATTCCAAGCGGTTAAGTCACTATCACCAATTTTCACAAACGGGTTACGGACGGACAGACAGACAGACCATATATGGCTTTGCGGCCATTTTGGTCATGTGACCTCGACCCCATGAGCAAATTTTGGTTTCCCCCCATCCCATAGAGGCTCCATATGAAATTTGACTTCAATCGGCCCAATGGTTTCCGAGGAGAAGCAGTTCGAAAATTTTCACATTTTTCGCCTCGGCGAGGCTTTACTAAATGGAATGTGATATTTCGCAAGTTCATTGGTTAGATCTCAATGATATCTCTCAGTATGCCAAAAATTGTTTAAATATTCCAAGCGGTTAAGTCACTATCACCAATTTTCACAAACGGGTTACGGACGGACGGACAGACTGACAGACTGACAGAATGACAGAATGACCGAATGACAGAATGACAGGGTGATTTTAGGGCACTCTTAGAAATCAACCGACTTCAGTCGGTTGCTTTTTCTGCGGGTCGTGCAATTTGTTTCTGCTTTAAGTAGAATTGGATTGATAAATTTATCGACAAATATATAAAATGTGAATGCCGTCTGAATAGAGCAAAAAAAAAAAAAGTATATATGAGCCCGAAAACTGGTTCCTTTATGAGACGTGCGGGGAGCTTCTCCCCCTACCTTTCTTGCTGAACCTTATACTCATAAAACAAAAAGGACGCACTCGCCGAACGAAAGGACAAAAAATAGAAATTAAATAAATCAATAGAAAAAAAAAATATGAATTAAGGAGGATTTCAGTGTACGTAGCAGCAAATAACTTGCTTCGATTATTAACACTTTTGCTAAGAAAAAAAAAAAAAAAGAAAGAAAACTGTAAAACAAAAAAAAAAAAAAAAAAAATACGAATTTCGCTGGATTCAAGACTCTTATATTCTGTAAATGCACTGTGAAGCTCAAATCTCGCTGGAGCTTTTGCTACTCGCAGACATGTACATGAGAGTTTAATCTATTTTGTATTGAATGGAATGTTCCACCTTATAAAATTCAGGGGTTTCAGGTTGTGTTTTCTTCAAATCGCATTGGGCAATGGCTGTACTTTTAGCAAATGGTGAAGGCCCTGGTCAGACGCCGCGGTCTGCGGCGACTGTTCTGGGCCTTCACCGTTTACCAGGGTACCCATTAAGGGGTTTTCCGCCTGAGATGGGTTAACGTGGCTTCATGCAGAAACAATGCGTCCCCAGCAGGCACATGACTTAATTGTGACGTCACATCAACGTCAGTACAACGTCATGACGTTAATGCAAGACATATCAACGTCATTGCACCGACGTTGATTTGACGTTGCCTTAGCGACGTTTGCCTGCTGGGTCTAGTCTCAGCAGTTGGCTTCGCACGCGGGTTTGTAGAATCGTAAACAGGAGGACTCCAAAGGTCCTATTCTCATATTTCGGCGAAAATATTAAAAAAAATAATAATAATAACATTATTACTATTACCGATTAAGAGAAATGGTAAATTCCCGACAATACTGACGAAACTCATGCCGCATGCACTAACCAATCCAAAAGCAGCAATAATGCTCAGACCAGCTGCCAAAACTCCACCGAATCCCAGAAGCATGCGATTACCTGTAAGAAAATATGGGATATAGAAAACATTATCATAAAGGATAGTGGCAATGGCCGATGATATTTAAAGTATGTGTAATGGTTAATAAACCAAACGGCAATAATGCTAAAGCCTTATTGGTTGGTTGGTTGATTTGATGTTTAACGTCCCCGTCAACACTGTAAAGGTCATTTTGGAGACGTTGCTTCCAATTTTGTGGGACTTTTACCCGACATTGAGATGAAATGACATCTCAAGCCCTGTCGCCCAATGAAACCAATAGGGTTTATTAGCATGGACGGTCCGCCTCGCACCGCAGTTCCTGGACAGGCTTAGATCCTCTAAGCGGTTTACCAGTACTATTGTGCGGGCCGGATTCAGCTCTGCGTGGAAGCATCATGCAGCCCATATATTTCTTCAAGCCCCTATGGGCGGGGGCTTTAAAGCCTTATTGCAGTAAGGTTTAAAGTTATCATTGGGTCTATATTGTCAAATAGATTGTGGCTACTTGTAATCTTTGTTTGGAGTATCTTATCTTTTCATCACATCATGTTAACAAGTCCGTGAGATGAATACCCCTCTAAACCCCATTTTTATAGAGAAAACTGGGGTTTATAGAGGTAAAATATAAGAGACGGCAATCGGCAGGAATCGATATAATTGACCCACACATCCCATGGAAAGTAACACAAACGTGAAATAACTACACCCTAATGGATACATCGATAGCGAAAAACTAAAAAGGACAGTTATTTTCACACAAAATGGCCAATTGGCTATCCAAAACAAAAAGATATAAGCGATACACACATTCCAAGACGAGCTATAACAAAAATAAACCGCGACAGAAGAACCGCCTTGGAACGGTCAGTGAAAAGTATTTCACTTATAGTCGGGGATTTGAAATTCGTAGCACCCGTATTTAAAAAGTTTAATGCACCTTACTTTCTCACACTTAACTATGATACGAATTTATTTAGAGGTATCTCAGCATCTTTAAAATGGAGTTAGAAAATCAAAAAAGTGGGGAAAAAGACAAAAAAGGGGAGATAAATGTTCCTACCCTCTTTTCTCATTTAAGCATCCAAACAATTCCAAACGACATCTCCTCTGAAACTACAAGGCCAATTGGAACCAAATTATATGTGAAGCCGCCATGGGGTGGAAGAACAAACATATATTCTGAATATCTGGGTCACATGACCAAAATGTCCGCCATGCCCATATATGGTAAAAACCTTTGAAAATCGCCTTCTCAGGAACCAATCGACCGATGACCTTGAAACTTGGTATACAATATTGGGGACCTGGGCCCTATCAAATTTGTTCAAAAGATGGCATTTTGTTGACCTTCACCTTTCTAACGTCAAGGTCACATTCGGTCACTTAGGATTTTGTATGGAAAAGGCAGGGCTTTCTGGTCCTGTTGCAGCTTATGACATCATAGTTGATACTCGCAATAAGCTTAATGATCCTGGGGCCATAAGATTAAATAGTTTTTAATTTTTCTGAAACTACTGGGCTAACTGATACCAAATTACATATACTGCATCAGTGTGGTCGAGAAATCCAAGTTTGTTAGAGGGATATGTGTGGTCGTCACACCAATATTCGGCCAAAAGTGATTTTAAATTCTGCATCTCAAATAAAACAAGACCTTAGTATGCAGCATTTTGGACTCTAGCCCTGATAAGATGGTTCAAAGCTGATTAAAATGTATGCGACGGCAACAAAAGAAAACAATTGTTGATTTCAAAATAATTTGGCAGCAATGGTCCTGGGATTGGCCTCTACTAAACCAATATGGTCTGTTAAAATAAATGGTCACCACGGGTGTGTGTGTATGGGGGGGGGGGGTTGTGCCCACTTGAGCTCTGGTGAGTGTAGTTTTCCATCGGCCGCTTGTTTATAATTTTTATGTTCAAGGCATTTATTAAAAGTGGCGGAAGCTTGATGGCAAGCGTAAACCATATCTAATTGGCGTTGTCATGATACAGCAGCCACAGTTTTCTGCTTTACTGATTGCTCTTGTTTGGTTATATTTTGTTGCTTAGCTTCATAAACCATTAATTGGTGACCAGTGGTAGTTTGGTATGAAGTTACCATGGCAGCAATACCTCTGAAAGAGGACAATGTTCAGTTAAAATAACAGCGCGGCCCTATTTCATTTTTTTTTCAAAGGGTTGGCAGATTTTTGTTCAGTATTTCATAATTGAAGGAAAGTCGTGTTTTAATGAGTTTACGCCTCTGAATAATCAAGCCTCCTTTTGACTGAAGGTCTGCGAAATTTTACTGCAAACAAAAAAGAAACATTATACAGTTTTTGGTGGAACGATTTTACTTAAATGTTTTAGAGGTTTATTGTTTTGGTTTTTAACATTAATTGGCTGCAGAAAATGATACTCTTCTAAATTTAAATACATGTATCAGCATATAAATCTCCAGCTGCGGATTTGAAATACTTCAGCTTATTTGCTGATTGAATGACTCTGATTTTGATCGATCTTTTGGCAAACATGCGCAAATTGAGGTCACCAAGTTACATGAAGATGCAGAAAAGTTCAGCCGAGAGACTGTGTTGAACCCGATGTTCCCACCCTTCTTGACAAAGGTGCAGAGAAGAAGCTTGATTTACGTAGGAATCTTAACATTTATTATGCCAAACATCGTCCCTGTTCACTGTTCAATATATCTGACATATTAGGTTTCAACCTCAAGTAAATTAACTCGCCCGCCTAGTTCCTTTCATATGTACGAACGCATTTCCGCCAGAACGCCTGATGGTAGGTGTCTGATGCTCTGTCTCTGGTAGGGTTAACGGGAGCCTAACTTTTTGGCTTCCTTTGCTGCGGCATTCTAGCCATTCCATGCTGTCGAGTCCTCATCGTTGTTTCATCTCTTTAGACGTTTGATTTTCTGTTGTCGGAGATGTTGCACTAATGAGCTAGAACTCCATCATGCAGAGTGAACAATTTATCGGTTTTAACCAAGACAATCAAGGGCGAGTATTGTGGACACCTAAAATCAATTAAAGTGTCCAACCCCACCCCCGCCCCCGTAAAACTGCTTACTGACCCCGTCGGCGATCCTTATTTGTGGTTTATTATTTTCATAGTTAGTCCTTAAGATGTATGTATTTCTAATGCCTTTTATTTTGGATAGCCATTTGGTCATGTGGGGAGATAACTGTCCTTCTGGCTTTCCATCCGTGACGTTTTCATTTTGGTGTTTTGAATGGGAGGTGCGAGATATTTTGTATAGATCCCTGATCATTGCATACACTCTGTTTTTCAAACGTGATAACTCCTGATGGCTTGTCACACAAGGCCTTTTTGGCCAATCTGTATGAGACAATTGGGGTGGTTGGGTAAGGCAAAGGTGACGTGTACATTGCGTCAATAGGGCGTCCAATTGATATTGGCTTACAGCTGTACAAGACCGGCTATTCTTGCAGCAGTTAAGGGTAGAGAGGAAACTGTTATTTCTTCTGTCTCTGCTTTTCCATTTTCCCATTTCTCCTCTGCCCATCACTTTCATTTGCTCAACTTTCTCTTCTATCGCTTTTCTCCCTTTCTCTGAGGGAAAGAACACAAAATGACCAACACGGATTGACGTGCCTTTAAACCCAAAACAATCAATATATGGGACAAATATCAGTAAAAAGAAGTATTAAAAAAGGCGATGAAGACCAGATTAATCAGTTTGTGACAAGAGACACAGAATAATTAAGAGCTAATGGTGAATAGAGGGGCATGGCTATCGAAGGCAGGTTGCCCAACGAAATGGTAGAAACTAAGTGCAGGTGACATCTTAAGATGCATGATTACAGGTTATACCACAACTCCGGGAAAAGAGAAGATAGAAGATTGTTTAATGGATGGCTTTACGTTACATTAAACCTCGGGTACTATTTATTTTTAGTCGTGCGACTTAACAGAAAATAAGGTACCCAGTAAGATTTCAATAGAGACCTTGTAGTGGCCAGTAACATTTACGTGGTTAAAATATAATAATGTCGATGTTATTTGGGGAGCCTTCAGCACAAACCGGAAACTTTGGATAATGATCATTGAAATATACAATGTATTCATCAGTTTAGACAGTTCACCCGCTGACAAAAATGCTTGGTGCTGTATATTCCCCTCACTAAATATAAACCGGAAGGAAATGGCCTTCAGTAACGTTTCAAAATTATCTCTATCGGTTCCAGTTATGATACATCTATGACCAGCCAGTAAAATAATTTATTTTATGTTGGTTTTAATATAAATTTTTATCACGATCTGTGACACAACAGGAAAAAGTGGTAAAATGGTCCATAGGTATCGGAGTCCCTTGTTCATGCCCGGATTGAAACAGAGTCATCAAGTTTCACATGCACGTGCAAAAATAACCGTCCTTCATACTGACGAAAAAGAAATTGTTTCAAAAAGTACTAAAAATTATTTGGCGCGAAAATAGTATAAAATTTACCAAATTTTTGGGGTCAAATTTCAATGGTCAAAATTTATGGTAACACCGGGTGTAGTTGCGTCATATCACGAATTTTGGTGTCTTTGAGTACTGACAAATATTTTGGCTGATGCAATAAATCAACATTCATATGTAAGCGCAAGCTACACATAACTAAACTCAATCCAACTACACCATCCGCATGGGGGTGGGTGTAAACTCATAGAATTTTCAACCCCTTTTCCCCACCAGATTTGCTAAATAATCCTATGCCATATAGGTTAGAAATCTGGTCTCAAATCCCGGACTATTAAGGGTGCGTAAATCGATTTTATGCGGCGGAAATTTAATGCGGCGGCCTTACTTCCGTCGCGATTTAGACAAATCTTATTTTACCTATTTCTGCTCTAAAATAAAGATTGCGGGTTCTCGACGAGGCGGCTCTAACGTGTACAACAATTATATTTTGAGCAGAAATAAGAAAAATATAGTAATGGTTCATCTTAAAATCTTTTTTTTTTTTTTTTTTTTTTTTTTTTTCCGGCGGTACATTACGAAAACACGCCTATACATATACACTGTACATTTTACCGCCGTACAATGAAAAAAATATGATGAAAATTTGTGATATTTTTCTTGTTTCTGCTGAAAATATAGATTTTGGGCACACGTTAGAACCGCCTCATCGAGGCGGTTCTAACGAGTATCCACAATCTATATTTTAGTGCAGAAATAAGAAAAATAAGGTTTACCCCTGTAAACCCCAGTTTTACTAAATAAAAGTGGGGTTCAAGGGGGTCAAAAGTATATAGGCTTGTTTTCGTGATGAAAATTTACAATGCATTTTTACAGGCGTATTTTTGTAATGAGAAAACAATGGCATTTTTCGAGCCACGGAAGAAAGCACTTTGCTACCCAATCTCTTAAATAAGGCATCAGGGAACAGCTAATCGCAGCACTTTTTTTGTCCGCGCCACACCAAGTTCTTGAATCGTTATCGACAACTCCTGGAGAAAGCGATAACTTCTGTTTTGGAAAGGCTGACAGCAGCATCATTTCACTTACCCCATCCACTATTTTTACATACAAAAAAGCATGACTCTACCTCACTTTGACAGATCCTGTGAATTTACTCCCAAAACACCAGTACTTGGCACCTGTTGAAATGTCATGTACACTCAGTTAGGCCCCCGCCCATAGGGGCTTGAAGAAATATATGGGCTGCATGATGCTTCCACGCAGAGCTGAATCCGGCCCGCACACCGCTTAGAGGATCTAAGCCTGTCCAGGAACCGTGGTGCGAGGCGGACCGTCCATGCTAATAAACCCTATTGGTTTCATTGGGCGACAGGGCTTGAGATGTCATTTCATCTCAATGTCGGGTAAAAGTCCCACAAAATTGGAAGCAACGTCTCCAAAATTACCTTTACAGTGTTGACGGGGACGTTAAACCTAAAATCAAACAAACAAACATGTACACTCAGTCACATGCAAAGAAATAGACAGAAAAGTATACCACAACCAGTAAACTTTTTCAGGAATCCTCTTTGAAAAACAACCACTTTTTAGTGCCAAAGCTACCTTCGTGAATGCAGATATGCCGCTGCGCCTTGAACTTTCACAGCATCCAGGCAGCTGGCGTGTTAGTTTCGTATTCCATTTCATAAAAGTTCAGATACTTAGCAAATAAGCCCACATTGGCAAAAAATATCCACATCTCACAATTTATATGAGCAACCATGTCATTATTGACCCTCCTGCTATAATATTTTGAAAAACGTCCACCCTCAAATGCGAAACTGTCCCCTGATGCCTAAAGTGTTATGTATGTTTTTGAAATTTTGACTATTGGCCAGTTATATTGGCCCCATCGGTATTGTTATTATCTTTGAATTATTTGTAGGCACTGTAATAATAAATGCCGGAATCCAGCCCATGTGACTCCGTCCAAATGTCAATATTTACATTTCCAGTGTAAAGTCTAATGTAAACCTTTAGAAAACAATGTAGTTCATACTTCCATGAACGCATCGAGTCACGAGGCGTCAAGTGACGTAATTCTAAACCACTGTTCTATACGGGCGTTGATGACGTCGACGCTGCTCCACCCTTTGTAGAAAAACAGCGTGTTAATGTTTTTCAGCTTTAAAAGTTTGCCATATAAGCATTGTTTTCGCCCACTGATGAGGGGCAAAGAATGTAAATATAAAAAATAAACTTAATTTTTTTCTGTTTTTCATGAAAGTATGAACGACAGCGGGACGCTAGCAAAGTTTACATGAACCCCTTCGGGGATCATTCACTTTGCACGCGACCCACTGTGTTCATACTTGCATGAACCGCAGAAAAATAAAATTCATTTCTTAAACAACAACCATGATGGGATCGGTGAACGAAGAAGGTTTAGCGTCCAAAGGGGTAATAGAACAGTTATTCCATGGCAGTCCTGAGTATTATCAAAACTTGCCCCTCGGTAGTAGTTCTGACATTACGATAACAAACACAGTGTATTTTTTCATATCTCCAAAATGACTACCATTACGAAAACACGCCTATACAAGTACATTGTAAACTTTACCGCCGAAAAAAAAACGAAATTTTTTAGATGAAAAATGGTGATATTTTTCTTGTTTCTGCTCAAAATATAGATTGTGGGTACACGTTAGAACCGCCTCATCGAGGTGGTTCAAACGAGTACCCTCAATCTATATTTTGGAGCAGAAATAAGAAAACTACAGTTTACCCCTGTAAACCCCCATTTTGTTATAAAAAAAAACAATTTTGCTATAAAAATGGGGTTCAAGGGGGTCAAAATTATATTGGCGTGTTTTCGTGATGTTTTCTGAATGAAAATCCGTGATATTTTTCTTATTTATACTACAAAACATAGCTCATTGAGGCGGTTCTAACGAGTACCCACAACATTTGTCTTGGAGCAGAAATAATAAAATAGTGTATACCCACGTAAACCCCAATTTTCTCTGTATATAGTGGGGTTTAGGGGGTGTTCATTTCACGGACTTGTTCACGTGATGATTATCAAAACCATTGCTCTGACAATACCCAATACTTCCAAAAATTTGTATTACATCACTTGGACTTGTCGCAGTCATTAAAAACGTTTTTGTTCGATATATGCAGTTGCCAACACACAGGGAAACAGTGATTAATATAGCTCCTTTGGTACTGAAAGAAATAAGTTCTGTTTGAGGTTTAACGTCCCCGTCAACACTGTAAAGGTCATTTTGGAGACGCTGCTTACAATTTTGTGGGACTTTTACCCGGCGTTGAGATGAAATGACATCTCAATCCCTGCCGCCCAATGCAACCAATAGGGTTTATAAGCATGGACGGGACTCTCGCACCGCTTTGCCTGGGCAGACTTAGATCCTCTAAGCGGTTTACCAGTACTCGTGTGCGGGTCGGTTTCAGCTCTGCGTGGAAGCATCATGCAGCCCATCTATTTCTTCAAGCCCTGATGAAAGAAATAAGAATGATTAATTTTGAAATTAAACATATATTATGCATTTCTGCGTGCACTGAATTTTCTTACATGAAGTCAAACTATGACTCACTTTGATTTGATAGACTTGGCCCAGAAAACTGTACACTTCATACTTTTAAGATCTGTGGTGTATTCTTTGTTTCCAAAGGATATTTCTTTTAAAGAACATAATGTACTCTGATTAAATCTATGAAATTAAATCAGTGAATGCTTTCAATCTTTAAATTATTTTTATCGAATACTAGACCTTTTTGAGTCCTTCACGAAAACACGCCTATATAAGTCTGATCCTTTAAAAACCCACTTTTATATAGTAAAATTGGAGTTTACATGGGTAAAAACCTTATTTTTCTTTTTTCTGCGGTGAAATGTAGATTGTGGGTACTCGTTAGAACCGCCTCGATGAGGTGGCTCTAACGTGTACCCACAATCTATATTTTGATCATATGAGAAAAATATCACACGTTTTCATCTAAACGTTTTCGTTTTCCGGCGGAAAATTTTACTATGTACATTTATATTTTTTGTTTGTTTGATTTGAGGTTTAACATCCCGTCAACACTGTAAAGGTCATTTTGGAGACTTTGCTTCCAATTTTGTGGGACTTTTACCCGACATTGAGATGAAATGACATCTCAAGCCCTGTCGTCCAATGAAACCAATAAGGTTTATAAACATGGACTCGCACTGCTTTACCTTGGCAGGCTTAGATCCTCTAAGCAGTATACCAGTACTTGTGTGCGGTTGGTTTAAGCTCTGCGTTGAAGCATCATGCAGCCCATCTATTTCTTCAAGCCCCGATGGGCGGGGGCCGAACGAGTGTAAGATGCATTTATATTTAATTCGTAAGTTTTAGTACAATAGCTGTACTTTAAGCAAACAGTGAAGACTCTGATCATGTTTGATTGTAAGGGCGCTAGTCATGTCCCTGCTAGCATTCTACATAAATCTACAGCGGGCCGTTAGCGGCCCGTCAGCTACCCTGACGGGCCGCTAACGGCCCGCTGTAGATTTATGTAGAATGCTTACTGGGGTATGGCTTATATCACATACATAGTGGAAAGTGTTTTACAAGTAAAGGCAAGTGTTCTACAATATTGGATTTCATCGCGTGAACAAGTCTGTGAAATGAACATCCCCACTAAACTCCAATTTATATAGAGAAACTGGGGTTTAAGGGAGTGTTCATTGTTTTTTTCATATTTCTGCTCCAGGACATAGGTTGTTGGTGTTCGTTAGAACCGCCTTAATGTCCTTCACACGAAAAATATCCATATTTTGTTTATCTTTGGGCTCTAAATGTGATCGTGACCTCGGAGCTATAGACCTGGGTCTTGCGCGTGGCACATCGACTCATGATAGTAATCATTTCCGGAAAGCAAAAGTACTGACAAAATTATGGACCAACCAGTTATCCATACATACATACATACATACATACATACATACATACATACATACATACATACATACATACATACATACATACATACATACATACATACATACATACATACATACATACATATATGTGCGCACAAGATATTATGTTGTCTGCACAAGATCTATGTCGTGCAAACAAGATAATATGTTGTGCGAACAAGATATTAAGCTGTGCGAACAAGAAACAAATTTTGTTCGGACAAGATATTATGTTGTCCGCAGAAGATCTCTGTTGTGCAAACAAGATAATAGCTTGTGCGCACAAGATATTTTAAAAGTTGTGCGAACAAGTTATAACTTGTGAGCACAAGATATTATGTTTTTCGCACAAGGTATTATCTTGTTCGCACAACAAATCAGGGTTCCGTAGTAATACGAGATTTTCAAATATACATTTTGAATTTAGTAATTCGTGGGAATCGTCGAAGGGTTAAAGAAACAGTAACTCACCTATGCAGTCATGTCTGGCGGAGTATGTTGCGAAACATGCATATATAATCATCAGTGTAAAGGTTACAGAAAACAAAGCAATGTCTCCTCCAACATTTGCATTCAGTTCCTCACCCAAAGAGTCCGTGTGTGAGAAAGAAAAGTCAAATTTATTAGACGAAAAAGCCTTCAGACTCTCGATCAATTGTTCCGCCCACGCTTCCGTTGAGAGCAATAAGTCAGTTGTGTCCGATCTCAAGAAATATTGCATCGTCAGATGAGTAGCAGAGAGAAGGGTTCCATTTTCCACTACAGCGTTTATTACTCGTGAGCTGTACCTAATGTCTTCACCTGAGGCAAGTCGAAACGTTGGGTAAGTTACGTTTTTGTTAATCACTGCTAGCCTGAATTCGCTGGATAAGAACAAGTTCCCATTTACGACACAACTGTTACTTCTTCTTGCGCAAATATCGAAAAAGCGGACTTGTCCTCCGTCTTTGAGTGCAGTGACATTTCTGATAACGTCATCAAGTTTAATGCATTCGTCTAGAAACGCTGTATCCAAAATATTTTTGCCGTTTGGTTTGATAAAAATCGTGGCACTTTTGGCCTCTTTGACAGCCTGGTGATGGTAGAAGTCTGAACCACTCTTGTCTGGAAATAATTCGAGCACAATGGACTCGTCCTTAATTGCCTGGCTGTTCATGGGAGTGTACACACGACTGACATCAATGTCTGTTGCAAGTTCTAGCATTCCGATACCTAGGAGACCATTAACTGCAATAACCACTATAATGATCTTCCAGGGATGCTTCGCAATTAGGTGGCCTAAGCGTTCAAAGAACGTCCCGATATTCCTCTCTACTGTATCATAGCACTTCATCGTTGTTTCTATTTACCCCACCACTAAAATGGGAGCTGAGAAGGAAAACAAATCATTACGAAAACACACCTATACAAATACAGTGTGAACTTAACCGCCGAAAAAAAAAATGAAATTTTAAGATCAAAAAATTATGATATTTTTCTTTTTTACGCTCAAAATATATATTGTGGGTGCTCGTTAGATCCGCCTCGGAGTACCCACAGTATTTATTTTTGATCAGAAATAAGAAATTTTATGTTTGCCCCTGTAAACCCCAGTTATACGATATAAAAGTGGGGTTCAAGGGGGTCAAAATTATATAGGCGTGTTTTCATGATGCAAATTGAAGAGGTTAGTGCACGAAGGGGCCTAAGTCACATTTTTATAATTTTGAGAAAAACGCCAAAAAAAAAAAAAAAAAAAAAATCTTAGCCGATGTATTCTGTCTCGAGTTCTAGTAAACCCTACGTGCTCAAGTATAGCATATGCAAAGGTACATGTACCTTTGATAAGCATGGTCAGCAGCATACCAGTAGGAACTGGAAGTTAGTTGGTCCCCGTGGAGCACCCCCCTCCACATACAGTTCTAGTTTTGTAGTCTCATTTTACTGTTTGACCTCTTGTATATTCGTATATCACCAACAATGCTGCAAATGTGTGATGGTTGCCAACAGGCGTTCGTGATAGAACTGTGCTACATCGGCGATGATCCGACCTTGTGACGTCGAAATATTGTTGATGCAGCGCCGTAATGTCCAACCTCGACCCATTTGGGAACCACTATCACTTTGTAACAGCATAAATCATACCTTTGCAATGGATAATTGCTTTGATTTATCTCTGTTGTACCACTGACAAGTATCTAGGGATACAGATTCGTATAAGTCCTTGACTTTCTTCTGAATCCCTTTTGTATTATGTCATTTATGTACACTTTGTATTTGTATGCTTGCTATTCGAATAAAATATGTTTAAACCAAAATATTTTGCAAAATTTTCATATTTTTCATATTTGAATTTAAATAAATTCCTGCCGCCCAAGGAAACCAGCATAGCCTATATGCATGGACAGTCCGACTCGCACTACCCCCTCCGGGCAGGGCCAGACCCTATAAGTGGATTACTAGTACTCATGTGCGGTATGCTGCACATGGCATCAGAGGACTTGTATTCCTTAACTGTCTGTATTTTAAGGTTAAGCTTCATTGAGATAACCCCTCAACCCATTGAGCTAGCTGACCCTTGAGGCTCCCTGAACATTAAAAACCATGTAAAACTTGAATGAGCCTTTTTTCACTTTCAGAATCTTGCTAGAAGATAGTATCCAAGATAACTGGTAAACAATAATGTGGCTATACAGAGTTCTAGTTAATTCCAAATTTGGAGTAATTTACTCCAACTTTTTCATTTTGACTCCCAACTTTTTGAAAAGTATGGTAAAACTCAACTTTTTCTGGAGGACTGCATTTTTACTCCAATTTTAAAAACCCTAGAAAGAACCCTGCTAAAATCTCATTCCTGTTCATTCAAATGTGTTTTAACGGAGGCAAAGAGAAACTGCTATTTATAAGCCTATACACTTTCAACTCCAGCTAAAATCTATTTTGTTCATTCAACTATGTCTTTCTTATGGAGGCAAAGAGAAACTGCTATTTATAAGCCTATGCTCTTTCTACTCCATTTAAAATCTTTTATTCATTCATATGCGTCTATCTTTAATATGGAGGCAAAGAGAAACTGCTATTTATAAGCCTATACTCTTTCTACTCCATTTTAAACTTTCAAACGTTTGGAAGCATTCACATATCAAAATAAAGGGACCTGTATCATTAGGTTTGGACAAATTTTCTTTGTTGTTTTAAAAGCCTTATTTGCCATCATTATTTTGACTATTTTTGCCTGTCATCAGAATTGGTGCATAAATCGCATAAATAGTTCTGAGTATATCGCAGATATTCATTTGTTACAATAATGGTTTAGTGCAAGAAGGAGCCTAAGTCCAAGCTTTATTGGACTTAGCCACCTTCTTGAACTAAACAAATACAACAAAGTTTTCTCTATCAAAAGCAGAAACCTACGTCATTTAGTTGAACATGTATATTTTATCGTATCACGACTCTTTATTAGTTTATTATAACAAAAATCTGAAACAAGTGAACAATACATACAATGGAAACTCGAAAACGGACTTAGACCCCTTCTTGCACCAAAGATACGACATTGGACTTAGGACCCTACCGAAAATTGAATTAACCGTCATTTTTAATGCCAGTAAAGAAATAAGGTATAACAAATTATATATCAGATTGTAGGTCTTGATATGGTGTATCTGAAAATGATATTATCCCAGATTTTTCCAGAAATGGACTTGGGCCCCTTCTTGCACTAACGGCTTCAATTCTTTTAGTGGAATATGAATACTATCTCTTTCTTGGCTATAACTGTTAAAATGTCAAATAGTACGTGGACAGGGCTCTTGACATTTGGAAAACATGTCCAGGTGAAATAATGGCGTCCAACATGGTGTCAGAAATAACAAAAATTAGTAAAAATGATAACAGCTTTGTTACAACGCATAATGTAGTAATGTAGTAATTTCTTCATTTTGATTTTTTTTACTACATTATGCGTTGGCATAGTCGACGCGAAATGAAGTAAAAAAATTATTTCATTTCGCGTTGATATGCACCATATCGACGCATAATGAAGTAATGATGGTAGAACATAGCTGTCTTCGAAAAGACTTAGGAAGCAATACAGTTAAATTCCTACAATTTAGACCACATTTGAGACGGTTCAAAAGTGGTCTTTAAGACCACAGTTGAACAGTCCAAAAGACGGTCTTCCACAAAAGCACACTGAAGGTCAAAATCACAAAGAAAATGTAGCTTTAACCTTCCAAATATGCTTTAAAAACAAAATTTGTATTAATTTTAGGTGGTCTTAATAGTGGAATTTCATTGTATTTGATTAAGCCAGTAGAATTAAAATCGTACGCGAAATTGGAAGCAACGTCTCCAAAATGACCTAAATAGTGTTGACGGGGACGTTAAACCTCAAATCAAACAAATCAAACAAAAGACAGACAGGCAGACAGACAGACAGACAGACAGACAGACAGAATGGACAAAAACTATATACCCCCTTGCATACTTCGTATGCCGGGGGTATAAATAGATGGGCTGCACGATGCTTCCACGCAGAGCTGATACCGCCCGTACATGAGTCCTCGTAATCTGCTTAGAAGGTCTAAGCCTTCCAGGAAAACTGCTGCGAGTCGGCCGATCCATGCATATAAACCCTATTGCTTTTAATTGGACGGCAGCGATTGAGATGTCATTTCATCTCAATATCGGGTAAAAGTCCCATAAAATTTGAAGCAATGTCTCCAAAATGACCTAAATAGTCTTGACGGGAACGTTAAACCTCAAATCAAACAAACAAACTGTTGACGCATAATGAAGTAAAATTAAGTATGCCACCCATCGCCGCAAAATGAAATAATTCTTTCATTTTGCTCAAACCTCTTAGTATCGACGCATAATGAAGTAAAAACGACATTTTATTTCATTTCGCGTCGACTATGCCAACGCATAATGTAGTAAAAATTTCAAAATGAAGAAATTACTACATTACTACATTATGCGTTGTAACACAGCTTCCATGTGTCTGCTTTCAACACAGATTGTGGGTGCTCGTTAGAACCGCGTCAGGGAGGCGGTTCTAACGAGTACCCACAATCTATGTTTTTGAGCAAAATAAGGCAGACAATCTCTATCCCCGTAAACCCCACTTTTATCTATATAAAGCGGGGTTTTGGAGGATCTTGTTTTCACGGACTTGTTATCGTGATGTTAAATCATGTGTTTAACACTGAGCACTGCCACTGTCAGACGCCATTAAGGGGAATGGGAACACCTTCAGGGGAGGCAACTCCTGCAAAAGTGTTTTTGTCTCCCATGTCAATAGGGGTCAACTCTTAAAGGAAAGAATTTGCTCCTGAGGAGCAAATTCTTTCCTTTAAGAGTTGACCCCTTTTTCAGCGGGACAGGGCTTACAGAAAACTGAACAGGAAGTCCCGAAAGTTGTCTCCCTTTGAAAAATGGCGGAAAAATGTGCTAGGTGTTCCCATTCCCCTTAAGTGCAGTTTACCTTTAAATTCCTTTGGGATTATCGGTCCACTTCCAATATTTGAGAAATGACCCGAAATTGAATGTTTAATTAAAGCACCATATTTGAGCCTTTAAAGATTACATATTATCACGTGACACCACATCAAAAATTATATTACAACCACGCAAACAGCAGTTTAGCAATAAGATTTCTTCCCGTCGCACGTTTGATGCTGTTTGAAACGAAAATGAAAGACGCACCGAAACCTTTATCGCACCGTGTTGAACTTTCTATAATGGGCTTCTGAAGACTGACAAATTCGGCGGAACGAGTGCATAGCTAGTTTTGTTTCTTGGTTTGTTTGTATAAGAGTTTAACGGCCCAGTCAACACTATTTAAGGTCATTTTGAGCCGGTCAGTTTACCTATCCACACCTTTCCTTGGCAGGCTTATAAGTAAATGGTTAACCAGTACAGTGCACATTCTTTCGCCAGAAACTGACAACTGCCCTTCTTGAATCAGCGGAAGGGAGAGAATGGCCGTAGAAAAGATTCCATGATCTATCTCCACTAAAGAATGTTGCCGACCCCGGCAGGTATCGAACCTGCGTCCTCCTGATCACCAGCCAGACGCGCATGTGACTGAGCTACCGAGGTGGGCTATTGCGTAGCATTTTTGAATATGCAGCGCAAATCTAAAGAAGGTCGGATTGCAGTGGTATGGATTTTTTTTTTCTAATCGCTCTTTCTGTGAGAAGCATAATACCGTTATTCAACATAGATTACAGTTTATTTGTCCTTTTGACAAACATGTCGCTTGTAACGTAAACTTTTGTTCAGCGGGTCACTGTGTTTGGACTTATTTTCAACACAGCTGAAACTTGATGGGAGGCATAACGGTGACAAGGGGTTAAAAATTGCACAAATCGTTGCATTGTGATATCGAGAGATTGCCGCCGTGGTAGTCATCTTTGAACTCTTCAAACGACCGTCTTCGGAATGGTAATCGGACTGCCCCTAGAGTTCTATGAGGGCATTGTGGCAAGATGGATGCTAAAATCGTTGCACTCCTATATCCAAGATGACCGCCTGTTGAAATTCTTTAAACAACATCTCCTCCTCACTGCAAAGTTCAACCATCACGAAAACACGCCTATATAATTTTGACCCCCTCGAACCCCACTTTAATATAGTAAAACTGGAGTTTACAGGGGTAAACCTTATTTTTCTTATTTCTGCTCTAAAGTATAGACTGTGGGTACTCGTTAGAACCGCCTCATTCTAACGAGTACCCTCAGTCTATATTTTGAGCAGAAATAAGAAAAATATCATAATTTTTCATCTTAAAAGTTTCTTTTTGACAGCGATAAAGGTTATAATGTATTTTAGTAAAGGCGTGTTTTAGTAATTTATCGTGAAACTTAATGGGAGGCAAAGGGATGACCTGGAGATTGGGCACTGCTTATAACACTTTATTTTGATATCAAATGCTTCTTTCTACATCTCTTTCCCAACAGCATGCCGGATTCAGCAGGAATTTGATCGGAAGCATAAAGGCAAATTGCAGATTCAGAATTGCTAAAAACATACCCATCTAATATCCAAAATTGGTCACCATGCTTCAGGCAATCTGATTGGGCCTACATAACATGATCAGTCTGATCCAGGCAAGCGATTTCTGACCGACTGGTTCCTCTAGTTTGTTTGGAGTTTAAACGGTCCAGGCCCACTTAAGGGAAATGGGTACACCTTAAGGGGAGGCAACTCCTACAAAAGTATTCTTGTCTCCCATGTCAAAAGGGGTCAATTCTTGATGGAAAAAAAATCCAGATACGGATTTATTAATTTGATGTAATTATATTTATCGTGTTTTCTTATATGACATTTAGGGGATAACTTTATTCAAAATTGTCATTCAGGGAGGCAAATTGGAGGTTTTACAGTCGTAAATTTCCTTTTACGGCGACGCGCTAGCCGAGTCGTAAAACGGACTTTCCGACCGTAAAACCGGCGATTTACCTCCCCAAATGACAACTTTTTGCAATACCGTTATCCACATTGAAATACGAATATTCGGTTGTTTTGCTAAAAACCGTACTATTGTGCTAAAAACGACAAGCGCTGTGAGCTGCGTTATTCCAAATACTAGCCAATTAAAATCGACATTACGCGATGACGTCGGATTTCCGACAGAAAACCGCAGAATATACTGTCGCCAATTGTTGAGTGTGTGTGAATTCGGGTTTAACGTCGCTTTCAATAATTTTTCAGTCATATCACGACGGTGTCTGGTTGCGACAGGTAGCTCAATGCTCACGTTTATAGTGCTGCCTCACTGAAGTATCATGTCCCAGACACATTACATGATACCACACCAAGTCACATTATCCTGACACTGGATCGACCCGTCCTAGCTCTACTCCGTAAATCTGAGTGCCAAGCGAGGAGCAGCTAGTACCATTTTTAACGACTTTGGTATGTCGCGGCCCGGGATCGGACCCGAGACCTCCCGTTCCCCGGAGCGGACACCCTACCAACTGAGCTATCGGGGCCGGTCGCCAATTGTTGAAGTTATCCAGTCAGACGTCAAGTTACATACGCAAGTTCTTTAGAATTGTTCTTTGTTTGCAAGGAACATGCATAGCTTAACATAGTGACGTATGAATACATGTACATACATGGTATACGTAGACGGAGTATCTTACCCCGCCCATCGCGGCTTGAAGAAATGGATGGGCTGCATGATGCTTCCACGCAGAGCTGAATCCGACCGCTCACGAGTACTGGTAAACCGTTTAGAGGATCTAAGCCTGCCCAGACAAAGCAGTGCGAGTCGGACCGTCCATGTTTAAAAACATTTTGGTTTCATTGGACTACAGGGCTTGAGATGCCATTTCATCTGAATGTCGGGTAAAGGTCTCACAAAATTGGAAGCAACGTCTCCAAAATGACCTTTACAGTGTTGACGGGGACGTTAAACCTCAAATCAAACATACAAATAAACTTACGAGCCTGTGGCAAGTTTCATGAATTTCATATGAACTCACCACGGGTGTAAGGTTCTGATTATCGTGTACATTTATAACGATATTAAATCGGATTTTATTGCTGAGCATCACGTGATCAAGTCCGTAAAATGAAAACCCCTAAGCCCCACTTCATATGGAGAAAACTGGGGTTTACGGTGGTATACATTTTTTCTCATTTTTTTCTGCTCCAAGACATAGGTTGTGAGTACTCGTTAGAACCGCCTCAATGAGACTGTTCAAACGAGCACGCACAACCTAAGTTTAGGGCATTTATGAGGAAATATCACGGATTTCATCAGAAAAGTAGCCATTTTGGAGATGTGAAAAATGCACTATGTCGCAGGGGTGTGTTGTCATATAGGAAATCCAGAAGAGTTTTAAGAGAAAACAAAGGTTGTACATGTAACATGTAACAGAAGGCGTCACGGCGGTATACATCAGCAACGACGTGTTATTACACATGTGGCCATATAATTTTATGTCACGATGTTATTTATATGTAAGGATCTTACATGAGTCTTCATGTATTATTGAATTTATTGAACTCGTTTAGGAAAAGGAATAAAATGCGAGGCAAAACCGAGCATGTAATCCCTTTTCCTCAATTCAATAATACATGAGCACGATTATCATATGATACGTAAAACGCATTTAATTCACGGCTGTTTATGAAAATGTCAATAATCCGCCATAAGTAAACGTGAGTTCGTTACGGACGCCGTACATGTAACGTTACGGGCCGTATTAGCTAATTTGTATTTATCCAAAAGTGGATTGTCGAATTTATTTCATGAGGTTATTACATTCTCAGACGCGACGTCATATGATAAATTAAATTACTAAATGTTTAGTTAAGATGGCATGCGCTGTGAATTTAAAAATACAGCGAGGGAGAAGCGCAGAGTCAACCTCACTCTCTCGTCCTGAGCACGCACAACCTCAGAGGCAAGACAGTGTCGAGACATCTGGGGGGGGGGGGTGGTAAAGCCGGATGCAGTGGATGACCATGACTTCTTTAGTGCCTTGTCATGCTCTTCATGCTCAACAACACGCTGTTGCATCACCGATTGGACCGTTGAATCAGAGAAATGATTTCTTCCGCCCCGGCAGCCGAAGCAGACTTTACATAGCTGGAACAGGCAAATCCAGATATGTAGATTTTTGTTTTGAGTAGCCTTCTCCTAGATGGAATGCCGACCAGGGTTCGAGAGCTCCATCTACCCCATGCAGTGGCAGAGGAACCACCATGTGTTCCATGTCTTCCCTGTGCACTGCCAGAGCACATGGTTTCGTTGGACAATCACAGCTGTGCACAAAGTAACGCGAGGCCAGTCCGCGCAATAAGGGGATTCCGCATACAATTAAGAAAAAAAAAGTGTTAGCCCCCATGCCACTGGCTAGGTTTTGTTTAGGGACCTAAAGCCCTAGGGAATGTGGGCAAATGTATAGTTAAATACTAAATGACAGCGGTGTTATTTGATGAATTATTATGATGGATCTTACCTGTGCATACTATATCCTTTGCGTCTTTTGTACGTCTGACACATGTTTTTCCTGTTTTCAAGAATTGTATTGAACAGTTTTACAACATCAATAATCTGTTGGCAATATAATTTTTCAAGAGGACTTCTATTTTAAATTGTCAATTTATAGCAACTGTTCAAATATCTTATGCGTTATCTTATTTTTTATTTTTACAACTTTTGAAGAGTCAAATGTGCAACCAATAACAATGATCGTTTTCCATACTGACTTCCTTGTTGTCTCGGGCTGAGTACTATGCTCTCAAAAGCCATAAAAAATATTTATTAAGCCATCCCTGTCCAAATGAAGATTGTGTGTGTGTGTGTGTGTGTCTGTGGGTGGGTGGGTTACAAAGTAACGGCCCTTTCAAGATTATTTCACATATTTCGAGCCCATCGTAAATCAGAGATTGGCGACAAACGGAGTATCCGGAGAAAAACAAAAACAAACAAAAAATGACTTTCCGTTGCAGAACGTCTATATGAAGATACTATTAGTTATGGAACATACATATAGGGCAAAGTGAAGACTCTGAGCTGACAGCGCTGATCTGATTCTTCGCTAGTCGAAGATCCCAGACTAAATATTGTTAGTATACAAAATGATAGGCATATTAACTTCATAACAGCTGGTGTAAAGGGAAAGGCATTACGAAAACACGCCTATACATGTACAAATACAGCGTACATTTTAGCGCCGAAAATTTTTTTAGATGAAAAATTGCGATATTTTTCTTATTTCTGCTCTAAAACATAGGTTGTAGGTACTCGTTAGAACCGCCTCGATGAGAAAAATAAGGTTTACCCCTGTAAACCCCAGTTTTACTGTATAGAAGTGGGGTTCAAGGGGTCATAATTATATACTATATAGGCATGTTTCGTGATGTAAATGTGATGGCTAAGGTATAAATCTATTTACTTTTCTAATCTTACAGAATCCAATGCATACGATACTTACATTACTAAAAGCATATATACAGTAAAATTCCTATATTAAGACCACCTTTGGGACTGTTCAAAAGTGGTCTTTAAAATAATGCGATGACAAAGTTTTCTATTTATAGCCATTGTGACCTTGCCCTTGAGGCAAGGACCTTGAAAGTCGAACTCGCTCGAGATATTATCATACGCAACATTTGTATAAAGATATATTAAAATCCATCAATAAATGTAGATGCTAGAGCGATGACAATTTTCTTTTCTAAAAATAGCCATAGTGACCTTGACTTTGAGCCCTCCAACTCGCTCGAGGATATCATCATACCCAAAATCTGTGTGAAGTTATATTAAAATCCATCAATAAATGTAGGGGCTAGAACGATGACAACGTTTTTTTTTGTTTTCTAAAATAGCCAAAGTGATCTTGTCCTTGAGCCGCAGACCCTGAAAGTCCAACTCGCTCAAGATATCTCATTATACCCAACATCTGTATGAAGTTATATTAAAATTCATTAATAAATGTAGGGGCTAGAGCGACGACAATGTTCTTCTAAAAATAGCCACAATGACCGTGACCTTGAGCCCATGACCCTGAAAGTTGAGCTCATTTGAGGTATCATCATACCCAACATTTGTGTGAAGTTATCTTAAATTCCTCCAATAAATGTAGCAACTAGAACAATGTCAAAGATTTTTCGAAAAAAGGCAACAGTGACCATGACCTTGAGCCCCGGACCCTGTCAAGATATCATCATATCCGACATTTGTGTGAAGTTATATTAGAATCCATCAATAAATGAAGGCGCGAGAGTGATGATAAAAGATTTTTCTAAAAATAGCCTAGCGACCTTAATCCTGAGCCCCGGACCCCGAAAGTCGACCTCGCTGTGTTTTTGAAAAGAAAAAAAGAGAAAGAAACAGACAAAGGAGAAGAAAAACATCCTCCAACTGGATTTGAACTGACGACCCTGACTTTGATTCAGAGTTCAAAACTAAGGTAATGGTCAAGTATGACCGACTCAGTATATAGATCGATCGATGGATCAATCGGTCGATCGATCGATAGAAAACCTTATCCATTGTACCACAGAGTTTGCACGGGGAAATAAGGGAGGTAATGCAAAGGAAAATATGAACTTCTCAAAAAGTCCTATTTAAGCCAAAAAACATAGGAAATGGAGTAAAAAAAAGAGGACGCCGACGCTGACGCCGACGCCGACACCGGACGCCGGGGATATAGCAATAGCACCCCCTTACATTCGTAAAGTGAGGTAAAAATAATGTTTACTCCTGTAAACCCAAGTTTTACTATGCAAAAGTCAGATTTAAGGGGATCAAAATTATATGATAAAGGCGTTTTTTCGTAATGCCTATCTCGGCGTTGTTTTGTTCTGATGTGTTCACATATGAAAATTTATGTGTGCTGTCATATTCGATTGTGGCCATTTCTTAAGATTTTCTATATTTTCCAGATAAGAAGAATGCTAAAAATGTTATAAGGACAGTGAACTATTCCAATTTACTGATTTAAAGGCGAGTTGATTTACGAGATTTTCGTAAGAGCAATAAATGTGCCGTAATGCGCCTTTGAGACTTCCTTATTTGGTAATTTATTACATGACAGACTCAAAAGTATATAAATTACCATTAAAGAAAGATAAAGTCAAGGGGTAGCCCCTATGTGCTTTTAGCGCCCGGTTACCTTACAAAATCTATCAAGTCAAGTCAAGATATTGACAAAAGTCTCGAATTAGTATTTCCCTTTAGCCCTCTTGAACAAAAAGTTGGCATCAGAACGACGGATGAGGTTTTCGTTTTTGAAGAACTTATTAGCTCTGAGAAAAGAGAAGGCGTTTCACAAACCAGGAACAGTTTAACAAATATTCAAGGAATTCTAACCATTTTTTGTACCAAATGGAATCTTCCTCCTTATGTATACCAGGAGCCCATTTCAAAATTTAGGGGTGTCAGGTTGTGTTTTCGTCAAAATTTATTTGGAAAATAGCTAAACTTTTTGCAAACAGTGTAGGCCCTGATCAGACGCTGCGTTCTGCGGCGTCTGATTCTGGCCTGCACTGTTTGTCAGGGTACCCGTTTTGGGGTTTCTGATACCAAAATGGGTTAATTTATGATATTTGTCATAAAATGTGTATCGCAATTAAGGCAAATTTTTAATTATGTTTGTTTATTTCAGGTTTAACGTCACCGTCAACACTTTATAGGTCATTTTGGAGACGTTGCTTCCAATTTTGTGCGACTTGTATCCCGACATTGAGATGAAAAGACATCTCAAGCTCTATCGCCCAATGATTTTGTTGTTTGTTTGATTTGAGGTTTAACGCCCCCGTCAACACTGTAAAGGTCATTTTGGAGACGTTGCTTCCAATTTTGTGGGACTTTTACCCGACACTGAGATGAAATGACATCTCAAGCCCTGTCGCCCAATGAAACCAATAGGGCTTATTGGCATGGACGGTCCGCCTCGCACCGCGGTTCCTGGACAGGCTTAGATCCTCTAAGCGGTTTACCAGTACTAGTGTGCGGGCCGGATTCAGCTCTGCGTGGAAGCATCGTGCAGCCCATATATTTCTTCAAGCCCCAATGGGCGGGGGCGGCTATCGCCCAATGAAACCGGCAGGGTTAAGCATGGGCGGTCCGACTCGCACCGCTTTGCCTGGGCAGGCTTAGATCCTCTAAGCGGTTTACCAGTACCTGTGTGCGGTCGGTTTCTGCTCAGCGTGGAAGCATCATACAGCCCATCTATTTCTTCAAGCCCCGATGGGCGGGGGCCGTTTCAGTTCTGCAGAAACACCATTCGGCCTCCCCTACAATTGAACGTTCAAATGGGCTGTCACATATTCTGGTCATTTCTTTTATTTATTTATTTATTTATTTTTTTTTTTTTTTTATTTCCATAGAACGAAAAATTTGAGAAGCTGCAACTATTGCAATGTACAACTCCAAGATTACATTACTGATTTCAACCCATTTTGAACCAAATAGAATCTTCCTTCTAAAATAAACCAGAATGCCCTTTCAATATTTAGGGGTGTCAGGATGTGTTTTCTTAAAAGTTTATGTGGGAAACGGCTTAACATTTTGCACACAGTGTAGGCCCCGATCAGACGCCGCATTCTGCGGCGTCTGATCTGGGCCTGCACTGTTGCCAGTTACCTCTTTTTGGGGCTCCGGTACAAAATGGGTTAAATGTACAATGGCAGAAAGTGTCCCGGGGTGTATCTATGTCACTTTTATTGCTTGATAGATTCAAAATATAAAATGGGCCCCGTCAAGCGATTTTGGTACTTATCGCCTATGCGAGCAGCGAAGGTTCAGGCGAGCCTGCGCATCCGCGCAGTCTCGCCAGAACCTTCGCTGCTCGCTCATACAAGCAGTGAATCAAGAGGAACCTTCAGACAGAAAGCCATGTCCCTGGCCCTACTGAATGGCTGGGCATGCGCAGTTAAAATTTGTTATGACGGAATGCTCGAAGACACAAATTCGCTTGGCGGGGCTCAAATGATCCTTGAAATACATGGTTAATACTTTTGGTGAAGAATATGTCTTAAGCAATCTTGAGCAATAAGTAATTTTAACTAAAAGTACTTAGGATCAAGAGGTTATTGCTGTTCGAAGAACCCACGAGCTCTGAGAAATGGATGATGTCACAGACTAGGAAGAAATGATTGTAAGAGCAAAAGCATTAGTAAAGATACTGTTAGGCTGTGTGTTTTAGGATTCTGCAGATAAATGTACGTTTGCGCAAGTTAATCCATCCTATATGTCGCATTTGTTCTTCCAAGTACGTCCTGCGCGTGTATGAACGGGTAGGTGAAAGAGACTGCGCTTTTAACTTGACTGTTTCTGTTTGTTTCGCTGTAAGTGAGTTTTTGCCTGATTCAGCAAAAAGTGGACGCGTCCTCTATTGCCACTATAAAAGAGTTGTGTTTAGTATTTCTTCATCAATATGCGTCACGATTTCTATTGTTTCTTCGATGCCGTACAAAAGGTAATCTACATCATTTGTAATAGTCGTTTGCATTTGATTATAATTTTATTTTTTATTCTGAATGATTGTCTATCTTTTAACCCTTATCTTGCTGAATATTCATTTAAGCCACACCCATTTCTGTCTATCAACCAATCAAATTACTTGATGTAATTTATTGCTACAAATTCATAAACTGAATACCAAACAGTGTAGATCCTGATCAGATGGCTTCTTCAGAAGCCATCTGATCTGGATCTACACTGTTTGCAAAGATAGGGGTTGTCGTGAACAGGAAGATAAGGGTTAATCTTTTTACGTAAAAAAAGGAAACAGGGATCAAACCAAATGTTTATAACACGCGGTCAATATCATAAACTTGTTTTTGTAACACATTTTAAAAATTGTTATTCCGGTATTCTACTTCGATGTTTGTTTGTTTGTTTGTTTTGATTTGATGTTTAACGTCCCCGTCAACACTGTGTAGGTCATTTCGGAGACGTTGCTTCCAATTTTGTGGGACTTTTACCCGACTTTGAAGATGAAATGACATCTCAAGCCCTGTCGCCCAATGAAACCAATGGGGTTTATATGCATGGACGGTCCGACTCGCACTACTTTTTCTGAGCAGGCTTGTGACCTCTAAGCGGTTTACCAGTATTCATGTGAGGTTGGTCTCAGCTCTGCGTGGAAGTATCATTTCTCATGTTATGTATGATTTTGTGGGATGATATTATTATCATATTCAAGTCGATTAGTATTATATCTTGTTATATTGTAGAAGAGAGGCTTAGACAACTTCTTAAATATGTTTCATGAAGTATCATGCTTGAGTGTGGCAATTTAAATATGAATTTGAAAAAATGCACTATGTCGCAAGGGTGTATTAACTATTATCGTAATGTTTGAATGTTTCACTCGGATACATTTTATTCCTAATTTCTGTCTCTTACCAAAGACAACTTCCATTCCTTTTTTTCAATACTCCTATTTACTGCCTCTTACCAAAGACAACTTCCATTCCTTTTTCAATATTCCTACTTTCTGCTTTTTACCAAAGCCAACTTCCATTCCATTTTACAGGCCCCGCCCATAGGGGCTTGAAGAAATATATGTGCTGCATGATGCTTCCACGCAGAGCTGAATCCGGCCCGCACACAAGTACTGGTAAACAGCTTAGAGGAACTAAGGCTGTCCAGGAACCGCAATGCGAGGCGGACCGTCTATGCTTATAAACCATATTGGTTTCATTGGGCGACAGGGCTTGAGATGTCATTTCATCTCAATGTCGGGTAAAAGTCCCACAAAATTGGAAACAACGTCTCAAAAATGACCTTTACAGTGTTGACGGGGACGTTAAACCTCAAATCAAACAAACAAAAATAATCCTTTTTACAAGACTCATACTTTCTGCTTCTTACCAAAGACAACTTCCATTCCTTTTTTTCAATACTCCTTCTTTCTGCTTCTTACCAAAAACAACCTCCATGCCTTGTTTCAAAACTCCTAATTTCTGTCTCTTACCAAAGACAACTTTCATTGCCTTTTGCCGACACTCCTACTTTCTATCTCTTATCAAAGACAACTTCCATTCCCTTTTTTTTCAAAACTCCTAATTTCTGTCTCTTACCAAAGACAACTTCCATTCCCTTTTTTTCAAAACTCCTAATTTCTGTCTCTTACCAAAGACAACTTCCATTCCCTTTTTTTCAAAACTCCTAATTTCTGTCTCTTACCAAAGACAACTTCCATTCCCTTTTTCCGACACTCCTACTGTCTATCTTACCAAAGACAACTTTCATTGCCTTTTGCCGAGACTGCTACTGTCTGTCTCTTACGTCTCTTACTAAAGACAACTTCCATTGCCTTTTGCCGAGACTACTACTGTCTGTTTCTTATCAAAGACAGCTTTCATTGCCTTTTGCGAGACTGCTACTGTCTGTCTCTTACCAAAGACAGCTTTCATTGCCTTTTGCCGAGACTACTACTGTCTGTCTCTTACCAAAGACAGCTTTCATTGCCTTTTGCCGAGACTCCTACTGTCTCTCTCTCTTACCAAAGACAACTTCAATTGCCTTTTGCCGAGACTAATACTGTCTGTCTCTTACCAAAGACAACTTTCATTGCCTTTTGCCGAGGCTCCTGCTGTCTGTCTCTTACCAAAGACAACTTTCATTGCCTTTTGCCGAGACTGCTACTGTCTGTCTCTTACCAAAGACTACTTCCATTGCCTTTTGCCGAGACTAATACTGTCTGTCTCTTACCAAAGACAACTTTCATTGCCTTTTGCCGAGACTAATACTGTCTGTCTCTTACCAAAGACTACTTTCATTGCCTTTTGCTGAGACTCCTACTGTCTCTCTCTTACCAAAGACAGCTTTCATTGCCTTTTGCCGAGACTACTACTGTCTGTCTCTTACCAAAGACTACTTTCATTGCCTTTTGCCGAGGCTCCTGCTGTCTGTCTCTTACCAAAGACAGCTTCCATTGCCTTTTGCCGAGACTACTACTGTCTGTCTCATTGGCTTTTCCCGTTACTCCTGTGCCAAGGCGGTCGTTCTTTGGCAGTGTCTTATTTGGTTTTTGACTTTGTGCCATTGGTCAACGTTTCGTCTGTTTTTTTTTATGTGTGCCTCATTGCCTTTTATTTCCCATACCATTTTTCCAGTTTAGAAAATTTTCTGCAGATCTAATCGTTTTTTTTTTTTTGTTGTTTTTTTTTTCGTCTTTTCAGTGTAATGGCTGAAGATTGTGACATAGCGATTGTTGGTGCAGGTTGTCGTTTTCCAGGTGCGGACAATTTGGAAGAGTTTTGGCGAGTGTTAATAAATGGCGAGAACCACGTGAAAGATATTCCAAAAGAGAGGTGGAACAACGACGCCTTCTTTAGTGAAGATAAATACGCACATGGAAAGATCTATGTCAAAAAAGCTGGACTCATAAAAAAGTAAGTTGATTAAATCACTGCATTTAGGGTCCTTTTTCATACTGGCCCAACGTAGTCATCAGGAAAATACTCCTATATAATATTGACCCCTTTGGACCCAACTTTAATGTTGTACAACTTGGGTTTATAGGGCTAAACCTTATTTTTCTTATTTTTGCTCTAAAATATAGATTGTGGGTACTCGTTAGAACCGCATCATCGAGGCGGTTTTAACGAGTCCCCACAATCTATATAGCACAAATATAGATGAGGCGGTTCTAACGAGTACCCACAATCCATATTTTAGAGCAGAAATAGAAAAAAAAATCATATTTTTACTTCTTAAAATTTTCTCTTTTTTTCGGCGGTAAAGGTTACAATGTATTTGAATAGGCATTGTTTTTGTAATGGCATCAATAGGTAAAATTGGGCCTCATCAAACGAAAAGGTGTCATCAACCGTAAGCGCTCAGCGAAGCATTATGATATATCACTCGTGCGACAATTTGCCCCCGCCCATAGGGGCTTGAAGAAATATATGGGCTGCATGATGCTTCCACGCAGAGCTGAATCCGGCCCGCACACTAGTACTGGTAAACCGCTTGGAGGATCTAGGCCTGTCCAGGAACCGCGGTGCGAGGCGTACCGTCCATGCTAATAAACCCTATTGGTTTCATTGGGCGACAGGGCTTGAGATGTCATTTCATCTCAATGTCGGGTAAAAGTCCCATAAAATGGAAGCAACGTCTCCAAAATGACCTTTACAGTGTCCTTACGGGGACGTTAAACCTCAAATCAAACAAACAAACTCGTGCGACAAAGTGCATTTTTCACATCTTCATTATGAAAACACGCCTACACAAATACATTGTAACCTTTATCGCCTATATGGAAATTTAAAGATGAAAAATTGTGATATTTTTCTTATGTCTGCTCAAAATATAGATTTTGGGTACTCGTTAGAACCGCTATATCGAGGTGGTTCTAACGAGTACTCAAAATCTATATTTTGAGCAGAAATAAGAAAAATATGGTTTACCCCTGTAAACCGCAGTTTTACTGTATAAACGTGGGTTTCAAAGGGTTAAAATTACATATGTATATAGGCGTGTTTTCGTGATGTCCAAAATGGCTACTTTTCTGATAAAAATCCTTGATTTGTTTTCTTATTTATACTGCAAACATAGGTTGTGGATGCTCTCTTTAAGACATAGCTTTTGGGTACTCGTTAGAACCGCCTTTGTTTGAACAAAGACAAAAATCACAAAGTTTCGCGGAAAAGTAGCCATTTTGGGGAAATGAAAAATGCACTATATCATATGGATGTATTATTGTAATGTTGAGGCGGTTCAAACGAGTACCCACAACCTAAGTCTTGGAGTAGAAATAAGGAAAATAAGTATACCCCTGTAAAATAGATGTGAAGGCAGCTTTTTTTGGGTCGATTGTTTTACAACCGACCCAAAACTACGAAATGGCAAACAAACACTAATGCTGTTGTCCAAGTGACTAGCACTGATTTGGGGAAACCAATATTATAATTAACAGGAAACGTCGCATTCTTTTTATCGACGTTACATGTAGGTGATAGCTACCCAGATCAGAATTTTGCGCGAAATGTGGCGTCTGCTCAGCCGACTGCTCAGGGAATACACTGTTTGCTTAAATACTAGCACGAAATAGTTCAGGCCAAAACCAGGCTGTCAACGTCATGAAAGGAAAACAAAAACAATATCTTAATAAAGCCATCGCTATCACATGACGACTATCTGAACATTCCATTCATAAAACTGCTAGAAATGGACGTTTACACATATGTATACCAAGTAGTCTAATTTCTTTGTTTGTTTGTATTTAAGTTAAACGACCCAGTCAACACTATTTTAGGTCATTTTGTGCCGGTCAGTTTACCTAACCACACTTTTCCTGGACAGGCTTATACGTAAGCGGTTATCCGGTACAGTGCACATTCTTTCGCCAGAAACTGAAAACTGCCCTTCTTGAATCAGCAGAAGGGCGAGAATGACCGTCGAAAAGATTTCATGATCAATCTCTACGAAAGAATGTTACCGAGCCTGGCAGGTATCGAACCCGTGCCCTCCTGATCACCAGTTAGACGCGAATCTGACTTAGCTACCGAGGTCGGCAGTCTAATTTCTTTCGAACAAAAACAGACGATGTAACGTTACTTTTCGCACTGCTACTAAGAACAAAGGACGGGTTACAATTTTCTATTGCAAAGTGCCTACTGAAAGAGCGAATTCTTGAAGTCAACAAAAACTGATCAAAATACACTCATAAGGTGGCCAAATATCTCTGGTTTGTTGGACAAATATTTACTTTTTAATCCGCATGCGTTTTCGTAACAAAATTCCGGTTGAATACATGCACTACTGGTCATGTGTAACATTGCGCCTATGGAAAAAGTGAAGACCCCTGTGGTGTTCAAAGGAAAATTGCATGGTCGTCCACATCGTTAACCAGAGAAAACTACACACCAATTTATTTCCGAAACAATAATGCTTTCAAAAATGCTGATGTTTTGGCGGTTAACGATGTGGAGGATGTTGAAAAATAAACTTTTATCGATAAAATAAGGTGAGAAAATCAATGTTATCAAAGTACTGTGCATACTCGCACGGGAAAAAGTCAATATAGTCAACATATACAGAAGGACAGCGGCTAGCCATCTGTATGAGCACGACCATCATTCCTTGCTGGACAAACGGGAATGCTATTCATTGATGAATTAAAGGACTATCATGTAACTGCTGCCACATGCTGTGCATGTTACTTGTGTGACATACATTCATGTTTACCTTCCATTACCAGTTTCTGTCTTATATTGTTTACAGGGTATGTAACATTTCATATTTTCTGCAGATGTACCCTGAATGCTGGTATAAATAAAAATGTTTTCAGAGGAAAACAATGTCTCCTCACCATAAATGTATCTTAAACACCTATTTGACTTTGATAACTACACTCAGTGGACATAAATGAGTTCCCAAAACTGTTTGACGTCGTCATGTGCGTAAGTCTGTGACTACATTTCCAGATCAAATTACTTAAATATAAAAGATCCAATGCATGTTATGTTTACTAGGCGATGTTGTTTATTCATTACCAATAACAAATATAGCAATTGTTCTTAGAAATCTCGCCATGCATAGCTCTGGTGTGTTCTTCATTTAGAGTACCGTGGTTTTAAAACTGGATTCAAAAATCAGCACTGGCTCACAGATTTCTTCTTATTCTGAATGATTAAGATTTTCATTTATAATCTATATAATTTTGGTTACTCGGATGTCTTTTAAGTATCATGGACAGCTAAGAAACCAAATATGTTTAAATTTTCACAACTGAATTAATACATTATTAGAAGTGGGTGGGGTAGTTTTACCCCTGACAGTAAAATAGTTGCTATGGAAACATTAAGTAAGTAGGCCGCATCGTTTCTATCTAAATTACTGGCACACTCTCCAATGTTCTAGTAACAATCATTGAAAAGAAGTATCTTTCTTTGATATAGAAAAGGTAGCTATCAACAGTGAATAAACGTCTAGATGGGCGTTAGTCTTTATGGGGGTACCCGTAGAGTTTGACACATTTATTTGATACTGTTATAAGAAAGATGAAGCTTTTTGTAAAAATATAGTCCAAAATGGTGCTTTAAGTTAACAATACTATTTACAAAATTTTACAACATATTTTTATGTTGTTTTATGGAGCGCAAAGAGTGCACAGCTGTTCAAATGACCCCATTTTTCCTGGATCTTCTTGCTGCTGCAGTCCCATAAGATATATTCAAAACAACATTTTTTGCTAGAAACTAAGATTCAATATCTCTCAAATCAGATATATCACAAAGTCCCTTTTCTGTCTGTTTCCTTAGTGTCTATCACCAAAATGTTTGCTTTTCGGTGATTTTAACGAATTTATGTTACATCCGAAAGCAGGTCAGATTTCCAATAATTGATTGTCTGTAGGTAAAATTATACACAATCAGATTGTTTTTCAGTACGTTGCCAATATTTCTACCAATTTATATTTAAAAAGGATCAGAAATTGATAATTTCATAACTCTTTTAATACACCTACCCTGATTTTTCAAAAGGAAGGTGCTAATCTGTATTCTGTTTGGTGTTGCCATGGTAACTGATGACATCATCATTTTACTAAGTGCTGATGTAAACAGATACCCTAATTAGTGATACCAGCCAATTAGCATTTGAGTACGATTTGTAATTAGGTAGGAAATTGCAATTGTTTCAGACCATATTTTTCTCCAATTTCTTGTCAGCCATTTTGGGAACTCATTTATGGCCACTGAGTATAGATTAACGTCAATAAAATGAAGGCTGCAAACCAGCCACTTTTGGTCAAAAGCTGACAGTTTTTGTGGGAGCCAATGACCTTAAAAACAGTCATTAAAAAGCTCAGATCACCAGGCAAATTTGGTAGACTGTAATTAAATATTGTACCGATTTTGACCGACATTCATGAACTCTTAAATGATATAGGTTACAGATAAGCCATTATTGGCCCTAAAAGAACAGGTTTCGGGAGACATTGGCCTTAGAGTGCAGACAATAAGTTGCAGACAGGGTTATACTTTGGAAGCAAGGAATACACAACAGAACTGGAAAATATGGAGTGTACATGTTTTCTGGGCCACACTAGCTAGTTTTGGCCAATTGGGCCTCATCAGTGACCCTAAAATATTTTCAAAATTCAACAATGGAATCAGTGATCCCAAAAGGACAAGAAAATGTAAACTACACTATGATGTAGGGCAGGGAGACTTTTACGGCCGCCACACATTCCGAAAAACCAGCTGCAGTGACGTTAAATAAGTTGTAGAAAGAAGGGTTATCCTTAGCCATTTTTTGCCCAAAATTGACTTTTTTGGGGGGAGGGGGGGGGGAGGGCTGTGACCTTGAAAAAGTCTAGGTCACCAAAATCTAATCAAATCTGAGGTATGTTGTACCAAGGTTGAATGCAATTAATCGATCTGTTAATGAGAAATTGTGCAGTCAAGCCTTTTTTGTCCCAAAATCATCTGTTTTTGGGAGCCTGTGACCTTGAAAAAAAGGTCAAGGTCGACAAAATATAATCAAATCTGCGTCATGTTGTAATGTTATATTGTACTACGTTTGACTAAAATTAAGCGATTTATTAATGAGATAGAGTGCAGACAAGCCATTTTTGGCCCAAAATTGATTGTCTTTGAGGGCCAGTGACCTTGAAAAAGGTCAAGGTCACCAAAATCTAACCCGATCTGCGGTATGTTATATTGATATATTGTACCATGTTTGACGAAAATTGGTCATTCTTTATTGAGATAGAGTGCAGACAAGCCTTTGTTGGCCCAAAATTGACTGTTTTGGGGGGGGCCTGTGACCTTGAAAAAAATGTCAAGGTCACCAAAATCTAATCAAATTCCCGGTATGTTGTAATGATATATTGTTCCAAGTTTGATTTATAATTAATCAATTCGTTCTTGAGATAGAGTACAGACAAGCCATTTTTGACCTAAAATGACTGTTTTTTGGATTGCTGTGACCTTGAAAAATGAGGTCAAGGTCACCACAATCCAATCAAATCTGTTGTATGTTGTAATGATATGTTGTACTGTTGTTTTCTTTCTGCCAACATTTAAATATATATTTCAGAATCGAAAATACATTCCGTATTATTAAGCACTTCTAACATATACTAAATACATATAACTTCAAAACAATATAAATTTCTTATGCACATATTGTGCATAATATTGTGTCACGGGATACAAGAAACATCGATTATGATATGGACATGTAAATTAACACGCTTTAATGCGGTTAATTGTTAAAAATTGTCATATTACATTGGCAAATCACCAAATACTGACAATTACCCCACTTGTAGAAAAACGGAAGTCACATGACTGCACATGTCATGGTTAATTAAATATTGTTGTCATATGAACGCGCATATGTTGGACTATATTGCATATAAATTTCATCCAGATCCATCGTAGGCACAAATATGGCTAAACGGTAACCCGTCCTTTTAGAACCTAGATGTGTTTTAGAGCAACGCTTTTAAAGGTGGTAGCGTTATTAGACATAAAACATATACCCAGATCGGATAGTCACTACTTTGCGTCTGATCAGGGTCGGCACTGTTCGCCATACATACAGTAACATCGGGCCCGTACGCAGACTCTGAGAAAAGGGGGAGGTGGATGCGAATTTCGGGTATTTTATAGAGGGTGAAAAACTGCAAGAAGAATTTCAGATAATTTTCAAAGAGAGAGAGAGAGAGAGAGAGAGAGAGAGAGAGAGAGAGAGAGAGAGAGAGAGAGAGAGGTGCGTTTGCACCCCTCCCCACTCTGTGTATGGGTAGAATGAACTACATATATTTTGTTTAAACCCTGCGCTGAAGGGGCCCTGTATCAGATCACTGTTATTCAGTAGCTGGGACTGAACGAGGGGAGAAATTATGACTGTGTAGATCCTGATCAGCAGAAACTATTGTTTGCAAAGGAGCAGTAGGATAAAAAGTTATTCATGTAATAACTTTTCCAGCACATATTGTCTTGCATATGAGGTTAAGCATTATCAATGAAATATTGTTAATTCAGTAAGTATATAATTTTGAAAGCCTCGAAGGAAATGCTACCAGTGCAACAACAAGAACATCGTTATTTATTCAGACAAAAATGTACTGAATACTTTTCTTAAAATGAGGCGTTTTAACGAGTACCCAAAATTTACGTTTTAAAGCCGTGTTTGTGTTGCTTGCTGTTGTCCGCGTGACTATCGCTGACCGGTACCGGTTATTTACAGCAGTGTTTAGTCTTCTCCCTGTGACATCAAAACGTTGTGTAAAAGGTAAAATCTGGACTGGACGAGGTACTGACATATCAATCGACCCAAAGAAAATCTGGACTAGGCTCGAGTACGAGGAATTCGCTTTTCAATCGACACGAGTATACTAAGTACAGAAGCTTCCCGCTTGCTATTTACCAGTTGACTATCGCTGACCCTTAACAAAATCCAGGTACTGGTTGCTTCGATAGTCGCCTCCCTAAGACGTCAAAACATAGTGTAAAAAGTAAATTCTGGACTGTGCTCGTGCACGTGGGCATATACTTAATCAGACGCCACATAACGCAATGGTCAACTCAATGGTCAGGTCAACTCTGCTTGCTTTAAATACTGGAATTTTAGGGTTCAAGTAACATTTCAATTCTCAAGTCAGGAACATTTTCCCAACCTACACTCAGAGACAACCGACCCACCAGTACTCTCAGTGCTTTGATTCTCTATTTAGGGGTGTCCTCGTGTCACGGACTTGTTGACATGATGACATATAATTATGTTCTAAAGAGTACTTGTGGATCGATTTCACTGAATGTTGGCAAGGAAAAGAGTTCTGGACTGAGACTTAAAGCTTTTCGTTTAACCCAAAAATTTCAGTTTCTAGCCAAAAAAGTGGAGCGAAACGCTTACATTTCTGTACTGTACGCGAATCGTGTAGACCTTAATCAGACGTCTGATTGAGTCTGTATTATTTGCCAAGCCAAACCAATTGTCGACTAGTTCGTATATGAAAATGTAGGAAAACAAGCAACAAAGAAGCGTTGTGATCTGTTCAGGTTAGTGGAAATCTTCCACTGACCGTTCCAAGGCGGCTCTTCTGTGGCGATTTATTTATGTTGTTGTTTGTTACTTACTGTGTGTATCACTTTTGTCTTTTTATTTTGGATGGCCATATGGCCATTTTGTGGGAAAGTAACTGTCCTTATGGCCTTCCTTTGTATAGGTTTCCATTATGGTCTTGTCGCTTAATGTTTGTATTTCTTTCCCTTTGGTGTCTTTTATGGGTGGAGTAAGTTAATTGTATCAATTCCTGATCTTTGTTTTACTTCTACTTTTATTCAGTGAGTAACGTTGCGTACATACACAGGAAAAGCAATGACGTTAACACATGGCCGTAAATTACGTTACATAAATTAACACCATTCTGGGAGCCGCAAAAGCGATATGAACTTTAACCATGAAAATGGCTTAAAGGTACTTTATGATACTAGTTTTGAAAGTTACTAAAATTAGTTAAGGAAAATGCTTAGTTATAGTTTGATATCATAAAATTAATGAAAACGTCACACTTCTCGTGAATACTTAAGATAAAACTATAATGTCTATGCATATTTACTATATCTCAATATCTCAGTATCACAAATCACTTTTCAACAGTCGCTATGGGGTATAGTGTCACAACTGGGCATATAGTGAGTCCCTGTTTCGTCTTCACCTTCGCGGCACGAATTGATCCGCAGTTCCAAGTGATCAGCTCCTGGACAACTTCTAGGCTCCAACGACGTGGATCTCCGCGATCCCGTGGTCCTGTGGTACTCTCGTAATGACGTGAGGTACACAGAATTCCACCGTTTCCAGAACTGGCTAAATATATTCTCCTGTGTTCTTGCCCGGTGCGTGAGTGCCATCTGGTCACTCTGAAATACCGCAACATCGTCGTCTGTGTAGTGCTTGTATTATGGTAGTGATGTCATTTTATGGCCGTACAGTAGATGTCACGGTGTTAAAGGCTCTAAATCGTCGATGTTGGATGACAGAGGCTTAAGTGCTCTGTCATTTAAAATCGCTTCAATTTCCGTCACGATCGTCACAACGGTTTCCATGGACACGAATGTCCTTCCCAGGATCTTCTCCGAAGACGTCTAGGTAAGTCCGATGAGGCTTCTTCTCACTTCTGGTAGAATTCTTTATGTATAGTGTGCCTATAAAGTCATTACCGGTGACGCTAAACGGCCGAGCTTCTTCCACTCTGACTTTGGGTAGGTGTGGCGGGTCTGATGTTCGGTATGGTCTGCCAATGACTTTGGTACATTTCACACATGTACGCCATAAAAACCTGGCGAATAGGCGTATGGACCAATATGTCTGTCTAATTTGTGTGATGGTAGTGTATATTCCGGAATGCAGCTGGTTCCTGTGAGTAGCGAACACGATCAACTTAGTAAGCTTATGTTTCTTTGGTAGCAAGAATGGGAATTTTGCTGCGTACTCAAGCGGTGCATTGTGTATTCTTTCGCTGCAACGAATGAAACCATTCGAGTCTAGGAACAATCTGAGTTGTCTCATCAGTGATAGCCGTTTGGTGGTTTGTCTGCATATTGGTTATTTCATCTTGAAATTTATAGTTTTCCAGTTTACATGATTTCAGCCATTTTTTCGGCATCGTGTAGTTCAGTTGCTGTGAGGCTGCCGGTAACGCTGTGTCTTGACGCCTTCAGTTGTCGGTGAATCTGCACGTGTATGCAGTGACTCGTAGTAGTTTCAGGTAAGTGCTGTAGTTGGTTACGATGATTACTCTGTGAACGACCGGGATCTCAGTACATTGTAGGCTCGAAACGGTTGTGGTCTACTTCGTGGTATCCCCTACATACTCGGGTGATACCGGTACTGCTGACCGTCTATATTCCCAGGTGGGCCATTGATCTCTGTTGGAAAGCCAGGCAGGCCCGGTGGTCCATAGTTGATTGCCAAGGTAGGCGTCTGCTGATATTCCACGTGTAAGTAGGTCTGCAGGATTGTCAACTATGGGACAGTATCTCCATGGCAATCTGTCTGTTAGCTGATTTATCTCTTGAACACGGTTACGCACAAAACGCGTCAAAGCTTTCGTTGTTGTAAGCCAGTGGAGTACAATTTGGCTGTCCGACCAAAATGTCACAGTTGAAGTTGATAAGGTCTCCTGTAAATGTGAAGCAAGTCGTGCACCAACCAAGGCTGCCGTCAGTACCAGTTGGAGTAAGGTTAAGGCCTTTAGTGGTGCTACACTGTTCTTCGCAATGTCATTTCTAGCTTGGTATTGATTGCACAAGTCTGCGGCTGCTCCATTTGATTTGGCGCTTGCATCTACGAATATGTGAAGGCTCGTTTTGCTGTCACAACTTGTTGAAGGTAAGTACTGTCTGAACGTCGTCTCCGTGACCTTATTCATGCACCACACGCGAGCTGCTTTCATTTATCACAAATATGATCAAGTAAAAAAGAGGTGGAGGCAATGATCAGGAATCGATACAATTAACCCACAGGTCCGATCAGAGACACCAAAGGGAAAGAAACGCAAACACGAAACAACAGACCCTTATGGAAACATCAATAGCGGAAAGCCAAAAGGACAGTTACTTTCCCCCAAAATGACAAATAGGCTATCCAAAATAAAATGATATAAGCGACACACACACTCAAAGACAAACCACAACAAAAACAAGCCGCGAAAAAAGAACCGCCTAGGAACGGTCAGCAGAAAGTAAGGTAAGTCGTACTTGTATTTCCATAGTTATTGAAGCAATATCTTAGCACTGACGGTAACGGGGCTCAGAAGGCCGAGTGGATAATAAATTTGTGACGAATATCTAAGTATGATTCTTTTATTCACAGTTTCGAGAATCGGAATATTCCTCTCCGCTAATGACATCTCATCTTTTGCTGGGTCCAGTCTCGTTCCAAGGATCTTTATGTTTACGTCACTATCTAGGGCTCCGTTGACGGCTTCTTGTGTTGGTAGTGGTACACTGTTTGAAGTCCATGCCCAAAGATTCATACCAGCGTTTGACATCAATTTTCTTGATTCTGTGAAATACTTGACTATTCATCAGCATCATACATTATACAGCCTTATAAAGCTTCAAGGCCCCCGCCCATCGGGGCTTGGAGAAAAAGATGGGCTGCATGATGCTTCCGCGCAGAGCTGAAACCGAGTACTGGTAAACCGCTTAGAGGATCTTAGCCTGCCCAAGCAAAGCGGTGCGATTCGGACCGTCCATGCTTATTAACCCTATTGGTTTCATTTGGCGACAGGGCTTGAGATGTCATTTCATCACAATGTCGGGTAAAGGTCCAACACAATTAGAAGCAACGTCTCCAAAATGACCTTTACAGTGTTGACGGAGACGTTAAACCTCAAATCAAACAAACAATCAAATTAAAGCCCAAATCAATATAATCATAAATACATTTACTACCCATTCAACAGTATATTGGTCATATGAAGTTCTTACTACTTATCAGCATTATTTCAATCATTCATGTAGCATGCCTGTGTAACAAAAGTACATCATTTTACAACCTTTTAACACTATTTGGATAATTCAGATCACATGCCTATGTAACTATGTTACACCAATTTTTTTACATTTCAATATATAACTTTTATTTCTTGCGGCTGTAAAAATTCCATAGAAGTATAACACTAGAAAAGAACTGTGTGGAAGACCATCTATTTTACTTCAGCATAAACAGCGGTTTTGGTTGCATATACATTTCAGTCATGACGAATTTGATCCACGCCCCTTCGGAATCAGCGATGTGGAGGCTGAACGTATGGATCCGCAACAACGTTATGTGCTGGAGTGCGTTCATATGGCATTGGAAGACGGGGGCATAACTAGGGCTTCTGTCAGTGGCACACGTACAGGTGTTTACATAGGTAAGTCTATCAGAGATAGGCATGCTGTAGACCGCGATAAGTGGATTTTGTTGATTTTTATTTGTTTCCGAGCATGTTTACCCTGTGTGCACTTAAATGTTGTTTTTCCTGTCAGTTTGGGACATGACGTTGTCCTCGTGTCAGAAGGATCTTTGTGACAATTGTTTTCTGAAGGCTCTGATCACCCCATGTCTTCGCTGAGATGCTTGACATCGCATTGTCAGTTGCCTATGCAGTACAATTCCGCTATTTAGACCAGCTAAAAAAACAGACTATTTCTTCGTTAAAAATCGAAAGGGTTTCAGGTTTACTTTGTTATTTTGTTATACACTGAGTGACCTCGGATAAAAGAACACCTTTGGGACTGTTAATAAGTGGTATTTAAGACCACTATTGTACATTAAAAAGGAAGAATTAATAGAGGAATTTTACTCTAATAATAACTTTATAAAAGTTTCCTTTAAAAACAAAGAACATAATTCAAATAGCAAATTGAAATCTCAGTATAACTGAGTCTCTTCATAACCAGGTCTGATGTGTGCAGCACTGCCTTAACGATTTTGCGTATACAAGATCAGGCCGTAAAAGGCTCTATAATCCCAAAACAAAATAAAATATTAACTGTATCATGACGAATTATTGGAAGAAGTTCTACCAACTGAGGACAATATAAACAAGCCAAATATTTAAAACTTAAAAATGAAAATAATAATAATAATAATAATAATAATATTGCTGTAAAATGGTTTATCAAATGACGTCGCGTCAGAGAATGTAAACACGCAATGTATTGATCCATTAATGGATTAAATATGCAAGTTAGTTAGACACGCCCTGTAACGTTACACCTACGACGGATGGTGGAACATTGTTTTGTACATTAATCTTGAATAAAATGCGTTTCAAATGTCATGTGATAAATAGAACCTTGCAATCGTGGCCATTTGGTATTGAATTTATCAAACTTGTGAGTAAAACAGACTTAAATAACATTAGAAAAACGCAAACACAACCTGTATTGCGGCATTGCATGGATACTAAAATTTCTATGTTCACCTTATTCATATTTGAATGTAGGTTGTATGAATGACGACTACAAGGGTATGTTCACTGGTTATCATGGATATGACAACTCCTATTCAGCTACAGGATCGTCATCTACCATCATTTCAGCAAGAGTTTCCTATGTCTTTAATCTACAGGGACCTTGTATGACGCTAGATACGGCTTGCTCATCAGCACTGGTTGCTGTGCATCTGGGTGCTCAAGCAATTGTCACAGGTATGTGAACACGTCACGTTACGAAGTGCATTCAGGGATTACCTGGAAAACATCACATTATGTTTAGAACAGAGTTTTTATGGGTTGGCGGATGTGCGGTTTGTTTTGCAGATCTGCTTAAATATATATAATAGGGTTTATCTGTTCTAGCGAGCGCCATATATCTATATTCTTGAATAGTTTAGGACATTTACTTCCAATCGTGTAAACGCGTAGTCGTTGCAACCACTTCAGTAAAGAGGTTTGCTCCACAGGGATCGCTTATGCAATTGCTTTTCACTGTTCCATTAATTGACATCCTTTATATACCTGTTGAAGGTCATAATTAAACCAATGTTCGTTCCACGTTGTATAACAACTGCTTGTTTGACATCCCTGGACTTTAAGTAGACTAGGATGTTTTGTGGGCTTTTGTTGTACCTTCCTTTTATTCGAAGGAATCATCTTCAGTAATTTTATATCTGTTTTATTAAATGACCGGTATGAAGATCGCTTTACTTTTGACGGTATCATAACCTTATTAACCCAAATGAGTATCACAAATACATTTAAAATATCAATATCACCCCTTAGGTTACACTCTGCTTCTTCTGTACGGATTCCCCATTCTATTAAGAACTTAAATACTATGTTGCCTTCGGTATTGGTTAGACCCTTAAATTTGTCTTCTGTAACTTCAGTTAATCTCAATGGAGCAGGCAATACCAATGTTTTGGGAGTAGTCTTCGTATAAGACTATTTCCTCTCAAATCGCCCATCCTTCGAAAATATACTAATCCGTGGAAAAGAAGTGGAATGTATCCTAGTATTTCTAAGTGCAATGCCAAGATGTGCAGATGTTGTTCGCATTTAAGCACTGAGTCTACCGTTACTTCATCTGTAAACGGTAGACGCTTCTCTGTAGTTAACATGTCTGATTTGACATGACAGTCTACAGATTTAATTTATCTAATTACATGACGTGCTGCAAACTGTTATATGCAGTACGTCGGTCAAACTAACCGCATGCTTAAAACTAGATTGATCGAGCATTATCGTAGAATGAGTAAGCCTAAGAAAACTGACACTTTCTTGTACCGTCACTTTCGACGTACAGGTCATTCTGTAAATAACATTATTATACAACCAGTGGAAAAACTTTATTACGATGCAAATTCTACATCTAGATTCAAAATTATAAAAAGACATGAGACTGAACTGAAATGGATTAAATCTTTACGGACCCCTTTTCCACTGGGGTCTAATGACAACATTTATCATGAGGGTAATATTTCTAGAAGGCCGGACTTTGATATTTTCTCGCTCCTGGAATGTCGAAAACGCAGAACTAGATCTCACGGCACCAGGAAAAATGATAACTTTAAACGTAAATTACGTGCGTTTAAACGAAACTATACTAGACTGAAGTGACTGTCAATTATATTATTAAATCATGGACGCCACTCTATGCTTTCATTTTTAAGTTCATTACCCGTTTCTGTTTTACGTCTTCTGGACACCGAGGCGAATAAATTCTACGATAGTTCTAATCAATTATATGTTGGGGCTCTCTTAACTAGAGGCTATACTCAGCATACTCTCCGTCCTTACATTGATTCTGAAATTAATCATAAACGCCATTTCTTCAAAATATCCTTAATTAATAAGGGTATGGATTTTATAGATTTGCCCAGTATCTTCCGTGAGAGCTCGGTGCTTTCTTCCATTCCTGCTTATTTTCAAAATACTGAAACACCTATAATTTGCTATAAATATAACAAACCTGTTAGATCTATCATTTTTAATTGTAATAAACTTGTTTCAGATCTTCATATTGATACTAATACTCCTGATTCATGTGGTTGTAAAAAATCAGTGTATTGATATTCTGCTGCTGGTCATGTAATTACTGGCAATTTGAAAATTATTCCTGATTCTAGGATAAGGAATATAATTTCTAAAGGACCGAAATATCGGTTTCCTTCTAAAATTGATTTCAGTAAATGTAGGGATGAAATCGCTGCTTCCTTGAATGAATTCGGTAATCGATGGTGTAAGCGAGAGTATGTTGAGCATAAAGCCCTTAAGGACTGGAAACTAAGCATTTTAAAACTAGTGAATAAACGCATTTCTTTCTATTCTCAAAATACTAACTTATTAACTCCTAAGCCTAAGACGTCTTTACGTCATCTTAAACTAGGTATTCAAGAATTTCATAAGAATTTTGTTTTGGCCCCTACAGACAAGGCCGCTAACAACGTCGTAGTTGTGTGACGGCTCCACTATGTTAACACGCTTAAGCAGGAGCTTGGTGGTACTAAGGCCTATGAACTTCAGCCTTTAGCTGAAGAGAGAGATATAGTAGATAAACATATTTGTCATTCAGCCACCAAGTTTGCTGTGTGTGTTACCGAAGGCCAAGACAAGCTTCCTACGCTATACTGGTTACCAAAACTTCATAAAAGACCTTACAAAGCACGGTTTATTGCAAATTCTAGCTCTTGCACTACCACTGAACTTCGTAATTATTAACTTCCTGTCTTACTGCTATTAAAATGCATGTGATTAAATATTGTGATAAAGTCTTTGAAAGATCAGGAAGAAATCTGTTTTGGTCTATAAAAAATTCGAATGAGGTTTTAAATAAATTGAAATCCAGACATTTTCGTGCTTCAAGTCTGTCTACTTACGATTTTTCCACTCTTTACACTACACTTCCTCATAATCTTATAAAAGAAAAGCTTAATGATTTAATTGAATGGGCTTTTCACAGAGAAGATTCTCTCTATCTTGCATGAAATGTCAGAAATGCATTTTTCACTTCTAAAGAGCATAAGAATTATACACTTTGGTCATGTCAGAAAGTGTGTGATGCCCTCACCTTTCTACTTGACAATATTTATATTAGATTCTCGGTACTAAGTTATTTAGACAAATTGTTGGCATTCCGATGGGTACGAATTGCGCACCTCTTATGGCTGATCTATTCTTGTATTGTTATGAAAGAGACTTCATGTTGTCGCTTTCCATTGATAACCAGAAGCCTCAGTGGTGCAGTGGTTACGCTACTCGCCTTGTAAACCAGGGATTGCAGGATCGATCCCGGGCTTCTCCAGACTTTCGGATGAGTCTTTAAACCGAGGTCCCGTCTCCGTATGACCTTAGCTGTTGGTGGGACGTAAAACTAAAACTCACTCACTCACTCACTCCATTGATAACCAATCTGAAATTATTGAAGCTTTTAGCTCCACTTGTAGATATTTAGATGATTTATTAAATATTGATAATACCTATTTCGATGGTTTGATCAGTCAGATTTACCCCCCAGAAATTCAGTTAAATAAAGCAAAGTCTTCTGATACCGAGGCCCCGTTTTTGGATTTAAATCTGTCTGTTGTGGATGGGTTTGTTTCATGCAAAATTTATGATAAACGCGATGACTTTGGTTTTGAGATTGTAAATTTTCCTTTTTTGGATGGTGATGTTCCTCGTGCGCCATTCTATGGCGTTTATATTTCGCAATTAATTCGATTTGCTGGAGTGTGTAGTCATGTAACTGACTTCAACACTCGTAATAAATTATTAACGGCTAAACTTCTTAATCAGGGTTATCGGTACCATAAACTACGCAAAGCCTTTTCAAAATTTTATAGACGCCATTCTGATTTAATTTCAAAATTCAATATTGGACTTAAATCTCTTCTGCAACAAGGTCTATCGGAACCCGAATTTTATGGTGACTTAGTATATAAATTCAGAAAAGTATATAACCGCAATGATTTTAGCACCCAATTTCGTAAAATCATTCTTCGATGTAAAAAGATTGGGTACAATATGGATATTATACGACAGACTGCATGCATGGTAGTTAACCCAATCACGGTTGGCAACTTTGCTTCCCTCTTTAATTGCACGCCGGTGGGTCAGGCCTCAGATTCTATGACGGTACCAACGTAAAGGCTGATTGAGAATTAGAGAGATCTAATTCAAGGTAATGTTGGTTGGTGCCTGATGCTCTGTCTCTGGTTGGGCCCATCGGAGTCTAACTGTTGGTTTTCTTTTGCCCCAGCATTTCAGTGGTTTCTTGCTGTCGAGTCCTCACCGTTGTCTCACCTCTGTTGTTCTTTGATTATATGTGTTCACGGAGATGTTGCACTGATGAGTTAGGAAGCCTTCATGCGGACTGAACAAATTATTTGTCTAAATCGCGGCGGAGGTAGGGGCGAGGATTGTGGCCACGTAAAATCGATTTAAGCCCCCCCCCTCCCACCGAGTGGAAATCTTTCCACTGACCGTTCCAAGGCGGTTCTTCTGTGACGATTTATTTATGTTGTTGTTTGTTACTTACTGTGTGTATCACTTGCGTCTTTTAATTTTGGATGACTATATGGCCATTTTGTGGGACAGTAACTGTCCTTATGGCCTTCCTTTGTTTAGGTTTCCATTATGGTCTGGTCGCTTAATGTTTGTATTTCTTTCCCTTTGGTGTCTTTGATGGGTGGAGTAAGTTAATGTATCGATTCCTGATCTTTGTTTTACTTCTACATTGAAGCCTTTAGCTCGACTTCTAGATGTTTAGATGATTTATTAAATATTGACAATGCCTATTTCGATGGTTTGATCAGTCAAATTTACCCCCAGAACTTCAGTTAAATAGAGCTCATTCTTCTGATACCGAGGTCCTGTGTTTGGATTTGCATCTGTCTATTGTAGATGTTTTTTGTTCTTGTAAAATTTATGATAAACGCGATGATTTTGATTTTGATATTATAAATTTTCCTTTTTTGGATGGTGATGTTCCTCGTGCGCCATACAATGGCGTTTATATCTCGCAATTAATTCGATTTGCCAGAGTGTGTAGCCATGTATCTGACTTCAACACTCGTAATAAATTGTTAACTGCTAAACTTCTTAATCATGGTTATTGGTACCATAAACAACGCAAAGCCTTTTCAAAATTTTATATACGTCATTCTGATTCAAAAATGGACTTAAATCTCTTCTGCAACAAGGGCTATCGGAACCGGATTTTTATGGTGACTTAGTATATAAATTCAGAAAAATATATAACCGCAATGACTTCAGCACCCAATTTCGTAAAATCATTCTTCGATATAAAAATGTTGGGTACAATATGGATATTATACGACAGACTGCATGCATGGTAGTTAACCCAATCACGGTTGACAACTTTGCTTCCCTCTTTAATTGCACGCCGGTGGCCTCAGATTCTGTGACGGTTCCAGCGTAAAGGCTTACTGAGAATTAGAATCTAATTCAATGAAATGTTGGTTGCTGTCTGATGCTCTGTCTCTGGTCAGGCCCATCGGAGTCTAACTGTTTTTCAACTCTGTTTGATTTTTTTTTGTGTGTTCACGGAGATGTTGCACTGATGAGTTACGACTGAACAAATTTTTAGTCTAAATCGCGACGGAAGTAAGAACGAGAATTGTGGCCACGTAAAACCGACTTTAGCCTCCCAGTGGAGTTCTTTTCACTGACAGTTTCAAGGCCGTCCTTCTGTTGCGGTTTATTTGTGTTATGGTTTGTCTTTGAGTGTTTGTATCGCTATTATTGTGTTTTGGATAGCCAACTGGCCGTTGTAATTGTCTTTTTGGCTTTCCGCTATTGATGTTTACATTAGGGACTGTTGTTTTATGTTTGTGTTTCTTTCCCTTTGGTGTCTCTGATGGGAGTTATGGGTTAATTGTGTCGATTCCTGATCATTGCATTCACTTCTATTTGGCCTTTTACTTCGGCCATGGATTGTCAAAAATGATTTAAAATGGCAAAATGAACAGCAATGTCAAACAATAGCTTCGATCAAATGAGCAGGCATTGTCAGAAAACAAAAAATATTGTTAGGTTTGAAATACGTTTTAAAACATGTTTGGTTGCAAAATTACCGCCCTTTCAATTGAAAAAAAGTTGGAACAAAGTGATACAGCTCGTTTAGTTTTGTTGGCTTTGACATGCTGTTAAACGGTCCAAACAACACTATTGTGACAAGTGTAGCTTTTACAAAAAGCCAGGTCTACGCTTATTAAATGTAATTGTACAGAGTTATATCCCAGAAAGGTGTTTTACACAATTAGCTGTCTTTTGTAATATTCTAAGTGCCAGTTTGCACCCAGGATCCTGCCGACTGAAGTATAATAGAAGTTAAGGTAATTATCAGGAATCGCTACAATAAACCCACAACTCCCATAAGAGACACCAAAGGGAAAGAAACACAAACATTAAACAACTGGACCCTAATGTAAATATCAATAGCGGAATGCCAAAAGGACCGTTACTTTCCCACAAAATGGCAAATAGACTATCTAAAAGAAAAAAACTTCAAGCGATACACACACTCAAAGACAAACGATAACATTAATAAATCGCTACAGAAGAACCGCTTTGGAACGGTCAATGAAATGAATTCCACAGCGGGTCTTAAATCTATTTTACGCCGCCGCAATCCTCGCTCTGTCTGAAATGTTCAAAGTTGCAAATGCTGTAATTTTGTCACAAAGTACTATTTCATCTTCAAAAAGGCACATGTGCAATTTATGCTTGCAAAAACTTATCAAATGAAATGCTTGAAAACTGTTAAAGAAGTTTAGGTACAAAACTTTCCTGCACCCTATTGGTTTCATTGGGCGACAGGGCTTGAGATGTCATTTCATCTCAATGTCGGGTAAAAGTCCCACAAAATTGGAAGCAACGTCTCCAAAATGACCTTTACAGTGTTGACGGGGACGTTAAACCTCAAATCAAACAATTTTAAAGCTTCAATGTTTAACTGTCCAGGTTACAAAGTGACCTTTACAATTCATAACGTTTAAAGTTTTTTTATCCTCACTCTCACCTCACTGGGTGATCTAATAAGGCTATGTAATATTTGGTTTATTTCCTACTCCTACTGTAAGAAAGAATCTACAAAATATTTATAAGTTTTAACTAATTTTACAATTTTTAATCGTTTATTACAAACTACACAATGGAAGATTCTGGAATACTGAGTCAGAGATTATGAGTAATAATAAGAAAAACAAAATAAGCAGAACGATGCTTGCGTTCCTATCCTATTGATTTGTGTAAATATTGTATTGTAATATCATATTGTTGTTGAAATAAAATATGTTTAATCCAAAAAGCGATAATAATTTCCCTTTACTTCAGATCGGGTTTTCAAGAAAGTTTCATTCAATTTTGGGGTTGGATTTGCTTTAGGATTCTGATTAATAATGGACGTGGCATCAGGATAGGATAGGTTGTTACGGATAGATAAAGGTTTTTTGTTGTTTGTTTTCAGTTACGTGTTTCCGTTATTCTTTCTGCTGCGCTTTGCTCATAACAAAATTCCTTGTAATAAATACCCTGTACAACAAATTAAGAAAAATGGATAAGTCTGGCAGATTTTTTGCGTCATTTTTCAAAGGGAGACAACTTTACGGAGTTCATGTTCGCTTTTCTATAAATTCTGCCCCACTGAAAAAGGGGTCTACTCTTAAAGAAAATTATTTTCTCCTAGGAAGCCAATTCTTTCCTTAAAAAATTGATTCTAATGACATTCGAAACCAAATACATTTGCAGGTGTTGTCTCCCCTAATACAAAGAAAACTAGTGTTTATATATTATATAATGCCAAATCTCAAACGAAGAAGGGAGACTGGTTGTTTTCGCTCTATTTATTATTTTCTCTTTCTTTCTTTCTTTCTTTCTTTCTTTCTTTCTTTAATTCTTTTCTCCCCTCTACTTAATTCAAGATAGAAGTGAATGCAATGATCAGGAATCGATATGCTGCAATTCACCCACACCTCTCATTATATAAACAAAAAGGAAAGAAAGAAACATGAAATAACTAGACCCTAATGGAAACACACATAGCGGAAAACCAAAAGCACAGTTACTTTCCCACAAAAGGGTCAATTGGGTATCCAAAACAATGAATATATAAGCGATAAACGCATTGAAAGGCGAACTACAACAAAATATCCTAGTCCTCGCCCTTACCTCCGTCGCGACTTAGACAAATAGTTTGTTAAGTCCGCATTAAGGCTTCGTTACTCATCAGTGCAACATATTCGAAAATACAGAAATCAAACACTTACAGAGATGAAACATCGGCGAGGACTCGACAACAAGTTAGAAGTAAAACAAAGATCAGGAATTGATACAATTAACTAATTCCACCCATAAAAGACACCAAAGGGAAAGAAATACAAACATTAAGCGACCAGACCATAATGGAAACAAGACATAATTGAAATGCTGGCGCCAATGAAAATCAACAGTTAGTCTCCAATGGGCCCGACCAGAGATCTAATATCTCACAAGCGTTCGGATCCTCACCTCTTAACCATGTTTATTCTTGTTTATTATGTTACCACGCATTCAGTTGCGCTGACGGGGGTCCTCCGATGTAATACCCTTACCCCACTGAAGTTCATCTCAACTTTCTGATCCCCAGCCCTAATCCATATATGATGTTGTTCATTTTGACGAGACACTAAACTGTCACGGACCATGAGTCCTCAAACGGTATTTTCTACCCTCTCCAGTTCATATAATGCTTAATATCTAAACAACTGTCCAGATTGCAAACCATAAACTATATATAGGATGCTGTTCCGTATCTTTCACAGCATTAGCTAGGGAACACGCGTAGCTAAAGCCCAAACCTCCAGTTATTAAGCCTAAATATCTTGGAAACTGTTCAGATCCTCACCCTGTAACATATCTATTATTGCTCCTTTTGATGTAAAGCATTTATTGACACTGACCGGGGGTCACCCGGAGGAATGTTCTACCCCTTCTAGTTCATATAAGTATGAATATCAAAGAAACCGAGCAGATCGCCACCCATAACCATATATAATTGGTCCTTATGATTTCATTATGAAAAGACGCACTCATATGCATCGACCGTTGGACGCAGAGGCTATGACACTCCGGTTCATATAGGGTTGAATATCACGGAAAACGTTTAGATCCCCATCCCTAAAGCATCTGTGTTCTTGTTTCTTGTGATAAGGCGCATTCAATTACACCGACCAGGGATTACACGGGTGTATGCCCCGCTCCTCAAGTTCACCTAAGGTTTAACGTTTTGGACACCGCTCAGTTCCCAACCCCTAAACCATATATGTTATTGCTCCTTATCATAAGACACCTTTGTGACGCTGACCGGGGTCGCCAAGGGAGAGTTACCCACAGCACCCAGATCATATATCTTAATACCCTTGCATGAAACATATTTCACATCACTACAGCTGGTGTTAAGGGAATGTGTTAAGGTCGTAAAATTTCTCCTTGTCCTTCATCATGGTGAAGTTTTTATTTTCTTTCCCTTTGTGATCTTTTGATTCCATTGTTGAATTTGAAAATTATCCGAGGATCACTGATGAGGCCTAATTGGCCGCAACTAGCTAAACAAATAAAAAAAAAACAACTAGAAATCGTACCAGCAATCTAGTCCTTTGCATTTTACTAAATGCAAAATTCATTCAGAACCAATTTACGAGCTGGCAAATCGGTGCAGCATATATTATTTTTGGAACAATATACTGAAAAGTAGAAGTAAAACAAAGATCAGGAATTGATACAATTAACTTACTCCATCCATAAAAGACACCAAAGGGAAAGAAATACAAACATTAAGCGACCAGACCATAATGGAAACCTAAACAAAGGAAGGCCATATGGACAGTTAATTTCACACAAAATGGCCATATGGCCATCCAAAATTAAAAGACACAAGTGATACACACAGTAAGTAACAAACAACAACATAAATAAATCGCCACAGAAGAGCCGCCTTGGAACGGTCAGTGGATGATTTCCACTTGGGGGCTTAAACCGATTTTACGTGGCCACAATCCTCGCCCTTACTTCCGTCGCGATTTAGACAAAAAATTTGTTCAGTCTGCATGAAGGCCTCCTAACCTATCAGTGCAACATCTCCGTGAACACAGAAATCAAAAAAACCACAGAGGTGAGACAACGGCGAGGACTCGACAGCAAGAAACCACTGAAATGCTGGAGCAAAAGAAAACCAACAGTTAGACTCCTGAAGTTTGAGTGTCTTTAAAAACATAGAAATCACTACAACGTCAAATTAACTGAAACTCTTCATAATGAGAGTTTTTATTTGCAAATGGAAGTGGAGGCAATGATCAGGAATCGATACAATTAACCCACAGCTCCCATCAGAGACACCAAAGGGAACGAAACACAAACACGAAACAACAGACCCCAACGGAAACATCAACAGCGGAAAGCAAAAAGGCAAAATAGAGGTGGAGGCAATGATCAGGAATCTATACAATTAACCCACTGCTCCAATCAGAGACAACAAAGGGAAAGAACCACAAACATGAAACAACAGACCCTAATGGAAACATCAATAGCGGAAAAACAAAAAGGACAGTTACTTTCCCACAAAATGGCCAGTAGGCTATCCAAAATAAAATAATATAAGCGACACAAACACCCAAAGACAAACCATAACAAAAATAAACAGCGACAGAAGAACCGCCTTGGAACGGTCAGCGGAAACGAATTCCACTGGTGGGCTTAAATCGATTTTACGTGACCACAATCCTCGCCCTTACTTCCGTCGCGATTTAGACAAATAATTTGTTCAGTCCGCATGAAGGCCTCCTAACTCACCAGTGCAACATCTCCGTGAACACTAAAATCAAACAACCACAGAGATGAAACAACGGTGAGGACTCGACAGCAAGAAACCACTGAAATGCCAGAGCAAAAGAAAACCAACAAGACGACTTACGCGCCTATCGTGCATTCGGTTATGCAGTGACTTTGAAGATACATCACATTCATAAACCTTTTATCTGTAAGGAAGACTCTCGCAATTACGATTTGCACTTTGTTTCAGTAGAATCCACCGATAACATGTACAGAGGCTCATTACGAAAACACGCCTATACAAATACATTGCAAAATTTAGGCTAGTGATGTTTCTATTAGGTTCTAGTTGTTTCATGATTGTGTGTCTTTCTCTTGGTGTCTCTGATGTGAGCTGTGGGTTAATTGTATCGATTCCTGATCATTGCATTCACTTCTATTTTACCGCCGAACAAACGAAAATTTTAATATGAAAAAATGTGATTTTTCAAAATAATGTTTACCCCTGTAAACCCCAATTTTACTATATAAAAGTGGGGTTCAAGGGGGTCAATCATATAGGTGTGTTTTCTTGATGTGAAGCGATGTCAGTGTTTTAAACATCCCTAGTTCTCAGTGACCTCAACAATTGTGTCAAAGTAAACAATTCCTGTCTGCCATAGATCCCTGTCAATAACACCTTGAAAACAAAATCCTATTTCTTGTTGCATTGAGCTTGAAAAATTGGAAAATATCACGATACTCCTACCTGTAATGTAATGAAGAATTTCTTAGATTTTAAACTAGGCTTTTTCTTTGGTGTCCCTGAGGGGAGCTGTGGATTAATTGTATCGATTCCTAATCATTGTCTTCACTTCTAATTTACGAAAATTTATCGAATAGTTTGAAGAAAATACCGTAGTGTGATCAAGTTTTGTGTCCACTTTAAAACCTTAGTGACCATGAAAAATGGACCAGGCTTACTAAACCTATATGTTCAATGGCAATTTCCCATTTAGGTTAAGTTATATCCATCCACTTGTTGTGAAGATACTGCAGTGAGACGACATTTTGAAAAATAGAATGGAGGCAATGATCATTAACCCACAGCTCCCATCAGAGACACCAAAGGGAAAGAAACACAAACATGGAGCAACAGACCCCAACGGTAACAACAACAGCGGAAAGCCAAAAGGACAGTCACTTTCCCACAAAATGGCCAATAGGCTATCCAAAATAAAATAATATAAGCGACACAAACACCCAAAGACAAACCATAACAAAAATAAACCACGGCAGAAGAACCACATTGGAACGGTCAGCGGAAACGAATAACACTGGGGGGGGGGGGTAGTGGGCTTAAATCGATTTTACGTGGCCACAATCCTCGCCCTTACTTCCGTCGCGATTAAGGCAAATAATTTGTTCAGTCCGCATGAAGGCCTCCTAACTCACCAATGCAACATCTACGTGAACACAAAAATCAAACAACCACACAGATGAAACAATGGTGAGGTCTCGACAGCAAGAAACAAATAAAATGCTGGAGCAAAAGAAAATCAACAGTTAGACTCCGATAATCTAAAGCATGTGAAGTAAACAAAAAATGTATAAACGAAGAATTTGTTCATTGCCTCCAATTAATTTTGGTACAATAAATCAAATATGTTATATATTTCTAGCCAGATTCCTGTTACAATGTTTACAGGATATATTATAATGATGATATTGAGAAAAGGGCCCTTCATAACTGCTTGATACAAAAATAAATCCATAAAAGTAAACCAGCGCTAAACTCCGTTTTTCAGTTATGAGGATTGTTTTGTTGAAATAAAATAATATCCTGTAAAATAGAAGTGGAGGCAATGATCAGGAATCGATACAATCAACCCACAGCTCCCATCAGAGACGCCAAAGGGAAAAAAAACACAAACATGAAACAACAGACCCTAATTGAAACACCAAAAGACAAACCATAACAAAAATAAACCGCGACAGAAGAACCGCCTTGGAACGGTCAGCGGAAACGAATTCCACGGGGGGGGGGGGGGGGGGGGGGGGTGCTTAAATCGATTTTACGTGGCCACAATCCTCGCTCTTACTTCCGTCACGATATAGACAAATAATTTGTAAGTCTGATAAAAAAAAAACTTCAATGTAGGCAACGACAGTGGAAATCTTAAAATCCTATTTTCTCAACTATAATTTGAGGTGTTTTCATGATCACTGTATCAAATGGATTGACCACTACCGAGCTTATTAAGCATACGAAGGATAGACAGGTCGTATACAGATTTCGGGAACGGATTTAATATTTTAGAATATTTCTTGTGCTGCTTTTCACAGGCGATTGCGAGATGGCAGTTTGTGGAGGAGTCAGCAGCATTTTGACACCCGAGACCTTTATTCCGTTGTGCAGAGCTGGGATGATGTCGGCAGTCGGCCAATGCCAGACATTCTGTGTTAGTGCAGATGGATATGCCCGGGGCGAAGGCTGTGGGATTATAATTTTGAAGAGGCTTGGCCAGGTATGGGGGTTGTTTCTCTGTTCAGTTAACGGGCTTATTTCATTGCGATGGCAACCACAAATCACATAGACTTACAATGGGAACATGTTTGTCATCACCGTACCGCCTTCAGATTTGATCTGATATTTTTGAAACTAATATATAAGTTGGCCGGATATAAAATCTCGGATGAGTTCGAAAACCGGAGAAGTCGGTCCATTTATTATAGAGTTACGTCCCCTTTATTGCTGAATATGCCAATGTTTGACATTGTCATCACCGTAGCCCCTTCAGTTTTGATCGGTTCCTCCTGTGTTTGACATTGTCATCACCGTAGCCCCTTCAGTTTTGATCGGATCCTCCTGAAACTTATATACAAGTAAGTCAGGGTAAAAAGCTCGGATGCTTTCGAAAACTAGCGATATCGTTCAATTACTCATGGAGTTTTGTCCCTACTTTGCTGAAAATGCTTATTTTTGACCTTGTCATCACCGTAGCCTCCTCAGTTTTGAGGCTTCGTTAGCCGAAACTACGTAGTCTGACCCATCTTCTTTCTTATGAATGTCTTCATTGCTCTTAAAGGAACTCATTTTTGATTTTTATATTGTTAGAATCATTTTGAAACTTACAAACAAGTAAGTCATGGATAAAAACTCGGATTAGTTCGAAAACGGACTAGTATTGCTTATCTATCGTAAAGTTACATCCCCTTTACTACTGAAAATACCTATCTTTAACCTTGTCATCACCAAAGCCCCTTCAGTTTTCATCGTATCTTTTTTTTACTTACATGTAAATACGTAAATTATAAAACCTTGGGTGAGGTCAAAAATTGGTGAGATCGGCCTAAATTTCAGAGACTTATGTCCCCCTAGATTTCAGAAAATGCCCTTTTTGACATTGTCATCATCGCATCCCCTTCAGTTTTGTTCGGATCTTCCTGTAACTTACATACAAGTAAGTCAGTTAAAAGCTCGGACGAGTTCGAAAACTGGCGATGTCGGTCGATTACTCATGGAATTATGTCCCCTACTTTGCTGAAAATGCTTATTTTGACCTTGTCATCACCGTAGCCTCTTCAGATCTGATCGAACCTTCTTGAAACTTACTAACAAGTAAGTCAGGGATAAAAGCTCGGATGAGTTCGGAAAATGGCGAGGTTGGCCTATCGTAGAATTACGTCCCTTACTTTGCTGAAAATGCAGTCTTTTGACCGTGTCATCCCCATAGCCCCTTCAGTTTCCATCGGATCTTTTTAGAACTTACATGTAAGGAAGTAAGGGACAAGACCTCGGCTGAGTTAAAAATTGATGGGTTCGGCCTATATTTCAGAGAGTTATATCCCCTTTGAGTACAGAAAATGCCTATTTTTGACCTTGTCATCACCTTAGCTCCTTCAGTTTTTATCGGAACTTTTTGAAGCTTACATGTAAGTAAGTCAGGGATAAAACTTGGATGAATTCTAGAACTGGTGAGGTCAGACTATTAATCATAGAGTTACGTCCTTTTGATTGCAGGAAATGCCTCTTTTTGACCGTAATTACTTTTTTTTTCATCGGATCATTTTCAAACTTATATGTAAGTAAGTCAGGGATAAAAGCTCAGACGATGTCGAAAACTAGCGATGTCAGTCAATTAATCACGGAGTTATGTCCCCTGCTTGGCTAAAAATGCTTATTTTCGATGTTGTCATCACCGCTGCCCCTTCAGTTTTGATCGGTTCTTCTTGAAACTTAGAAAATAGTAACCCAGGTTCGAAAACTGCTGAGGTTGGCCAAGTTACACCCCTTTGACTGCAGCAATTGCTTATAGTTGGCATTGTCATCATCATAGCCCCTTTATTTTGTATCGGATCTCCTTGAAAATTACATATTGGCAAGTCATGGATAAAAGCTTGTAAGGGCGAGGATTGTGGCCACGTAAAAGATTTAAGCCCCCCGGTGGAGATCTTCCACTGACCGTTCCAAGGCGGCTCTTCTGTGGCGATTTATTTATGTTGTTGTTTGTTGCTTGCTGTGTGTGTCACTTGTGTCTTTTGGTTTCGGATGGTCATATGGCCATTTTGTGGGAAAGTAACTGTCCTTATGGCCTTCCTTTGTTTAGGTTTCCATTATGGTCTGGTCGCTTAATGTTTGTATTTCTTTCCCTTTGGTGTCTTTTATGGGTGGAGTAAGTTAATTGTATCAATTCCTGATCTTTGTTTTACTTCTACTATTAATGATAGAGATACGTTCTTAACTACTTTATTGCGGCAAATGCTTACCGTGTCATCACGGTAGTTCATTCAGTTTTAATCGGATCTTCTTGAAACTTACATGTAAGTAAGTTTGGGATAAAAGCTCGGACGAGTTCGATAACTAATGAGGTCAGCCTATTTATCTTAGAGTTACCTCGATTTGATTGGAGAAAAGGCCTGTTTTTGACCTTGTCCTCACCGTAGCCCCTTCAGTTTTGATTTGATCTTCTTAAAACTTATTGTAACAGGATCGGCCCCGGGCTTCTCCAGACTTTCGGACGAGTCTTTAAACCGAGGTCCCGTCTCCTTATGACCTTAGCTGTTGGTCAGACGTAAAACTCAAACACTGACTCGCTCACTCTTGAAACTTACAAACAAGTAAGTCAGGTATAAACACTTTGAAGAAATGGTGAGGTTGGCCTATTTATCACAGAGGTATGGCCCTTTGATTGATGAAAAAGCCCATTTTGACATTGTCATCATCATTTTGAAAGGATTTCATGAAACTTACATATAAGTTAGGGATAAAAGCTTGAATGAGTTTGCAAATGACATTGTTGGTACATAACTCAAAGCGTTAAGTAAAATTTCTTTGCTGAAAATACCTTTTCTGTACCTTGCCATCCCCATTAGTCCTTTACTTTTGATCGAAACCTCCTGACATTAGCAAAAAAGTATGTTCGGAATGGTGATGTCTGCCTATCTCTCATTGAGTTTCATCTACTTGAATGTTGAAAATACCTGTTTCTGACATTGTCCTCGCATAAATCCTTCAGTTAAGGTTTGAACGTTCTGACACTTTGAGTCTGTTAGCACAGATGAGCGATATAGGGCAATTTTGGTCCTCTTGTTATTATGTTATTAATTATTCTGCAAACATAGGTTTGGGGCACTCGTTAGAAACGCCTCATTTATGTGGTTCGAACAAATACCGACAACCTATGCCTTGAAGCATAAATAAGAAAAATATGGTAAACCAACGTAAACCCCAATTTTCTCCATATAAAGCGGGGTTTAGGTGGGTGTTTATTTCACAGACTTGTTTACGTGATGATTCCACAAATAAAAGAGTATAAAATACAGTTCTTCAAGAAGTGCAGTTGTCAGTTTCTGGCGAAAGAATGTGCACAGTACTGGTTAACCGTTTACATATACGCCTGCCCAGGAAAAGTGTGGTCAGGTAAACTGATCGGCTCAAAAATGCCCTAAATAGTGTTGACTGGGCCGTTAAACACCAATACAAACACACAAGCAAACAGTTCTAATACAGAGCGCCTACAAAACAGTGGACAGCTGTGACTTTTTCTGCAGCGAATCGCTATGGATTGACATCAAAAGCCGCCTTTTTATGGCGTCGATGGTAAATGCCTGGATATTAGACGTGTAACGTCATTCGCAGGCATCATAAACGTTACAAAAAGAATGAAATGCATGCGTTACAGTCAGAATTGTGGATGAGTTTTCTTTTAACAATGGCGAAAGGTTTGGAGAATTTGACAGAAACGATACAAATACGTTAAATGTTAGTGCGTTACAATCGAAATAGATCAGCCCTTAGAATCTAATTGTTGGTTTCATTTTGCTCCAGTCCTCACCGTTGTTTCATCTCTGTGATTGTTTGATATTTTGTGTTCACGGAGATGTTGCACTGATGAGTTAGAAGGCCATCATGCGGACTGAACAAATAATTTGTCAAATCGCGACGGAAGTAAGGGCGAGGCTAGTGGCCAAGTAAAAAACGATTTAAGCAGTTTAAGCACCTCCCCCCACGCAGTGGAATTCGTTTCACTGACCGTTCCAAGGCGGTTCTTCTGTCGCGAGTTTTTTGTTATGGTTTGTCTTTGAGTGTTTGTATCGCTTATATTATTTTGTTATGGCTAGCCAATTTGCCATTTTGTGGGAAAGTAACTGTCCTTTAGACTTCCCACTATTGATGTTTCCATTAGGGTCTGTTGCTTCATGTTTGTGTTTCTTTCCCTTTGGTGTCTCTGATGGGAGCTGTGGATTAATTGTATCGATTCCTGATCATTACCTTCACTTCTATTTTGTATGTAAATTGTAGAGTAATTTATCGCAGTTTGTTGTCAACTGTAAGTAGACAAACACACGCTCTACACACTAACGAATTGATCAACATTACGACTACACTCTGATTGATTTCTAAAACAAAAATGATTTATATATTGCAATAAATCATGGCGAAGTTGTGGTCTGATAGGAACAAGTATCTGGTTCTCCTGCAGGATCAATATGTTCTATAAAAGGATTATCCTTTGGAAGCAAGGAATACACCACAGAACTTGAAAATATGGAGTGTACATGTTTTCTGGGCCAGACAAGCTAGTTTCGGCCAAAATATTTTAATATTCGAAATTTGAATCAATGATCCCAAAGGACAATAAAAATATAAACTACACTATGATGTAGGGCAGGGAGACTTTTTACGGCCGCCACACACTCCCACACATCAGCTGTATTTATTCAAAATGCAGTAGTGACCGATTTATATTATTTTATTATCACTCTGCACTTTCTTGTATCCGTTTCGTGCATCACGGCAACACATCCTTGCGACAAGGGCATTCTTTCATATCTCTGAAATGGTTACGTTTCTGGTGAAACTCATGCACATTGCATATTTCAAGAAAAAAAAAGCATGCATGCGTTGTTCTAGCATGGCACTTGGAAGCTCCATACGTCTCGCCCAAAGTGTTAGGTTGTACCAAATGAATTTCAAGAATTACAGTTTCGGCAGTTTCAATGTTAAAGGAGGGGGAATGCATTTTCTTTTCAAATAATGGCTCTGGAAATAGTGGACTAATTCCTTCTGCTGTTACAGTATTTGAGGACCATTGGACATTCAAAAGCTTTTGTTTTCACACATAAAAGAACAAACAGGCTCTAGTCATTTGCATCTGCGTCTACATTTTATACCTTATTTTATTGCAGGCACTGAAGGACGGAAACAAAATATGGGCTGTAATAAAAACTGGTACCAATCAAGACGGACGCGCGGCTCAGCCAATAACATCACCAAGTGCTGAACAGCAATTTAAGCTTTTGGACAAATTATATTCAACCACCAAAATCGATCCCTCGAGTATACAGTATATCGAAGCACATGGTAAGAACTTTTGTGACTGTAATAAAAACCCCACTGGCTATAACATCTCCCGACAGGCATAAGTGCAGACAATGTCGTATCAACATAACTCGTTTCAATATTATGAGATCGTATCAGTGTAAAAAATCCAAACGAGAAAAGATCAGGATCTGATACAATTAGATCCCACAATATCACTAGGCAAAGAAGTCGAAACATGGATTGACGACAGTAAACAAAACGGACAAAGTAAACCGAGCCAGCACCACTTTCGAAACAGGTGCTAACTCAGAATATTCAACTAAAAGCGCAATATACAAAATGGGGAGAGAATCAGAATCATCAACATGACAAACATTAAACTGGAAGGGCAAACGTTATTAAAAATGAACAACCAAAAAGGGGGAAGAATCAGCATCATCAACGTCACAACAAGTATCAGAACCGCAAACACAAAACATGAAGGCACCACAGCAAAAGCACCGACTTGGAACGACCAGTTAAATTTACTTGTGGATAAAGCCGATTGTGCTTATCGGTGGGTAAATCCGATTGCACCTAAGGAAATTGATCTTACAGCGCATGGTCTCTTTTGCTCGTGCTCTGCGATTTGGACATATTTTAAAGCTTTACTGAACGTTAGGCGAAATGGAAGTGAAGTCAATGATCAGGAGTCGGTACATTTATCCGCCACCTCCCATCCAAGACATCGAAGTTTAAGAAACATAAAGCATATTCATCACAAATACAACGTCACAAGGGAAATCCAAAAAGGACAGTTACTTTCCAACAAAATGACCTAACGGCTATCTAAAATAAATACGTTTTAGCAATTATACACATCCACAATATAAGAATATAAAAACCGCCTTTCGACGGTCAGAAAAATGTTTTTAGTCGTGGGGCTTAAATTGATTTTATGTGGCCATATTCCTCGCCCTTGATTCTGTCGTGGTTAGACAAATAATCAGTTCAGTTCGCATGCAAGTTTTCCGAGAACATAAAAATCAAACGTACAGAGATGAAACAACAGTGAGGAATCTAGAGCATTCATGAAATATTTGAAATGCTGGAGTGAAAGAAAACAATTAATTGAACTCCTAGATGTAATACTCAAAATCTTCGTCGACCTTTTTCATATTTCATACATTGATACGTTTAAATTAAACACCGAAATACCTGGGTGCTTTATTTAATACTGACAATTTATATTTTGAGCATTTATCCTTTTAACTAAAACTGAGTGTAGCTAATTCATAGGTTACGGCAACACCCGTTTAAGATTTGGATCTGTCGGTCTCTAATAGTATAAACTCATCTAAGATATACAACAAACGGGATGATTTTGAGTTTAATATTGTAAATTTGCCCGTTCTTAGACTGGACTGCCCCCCCCCCCCCACCCCGTTCTACTTCTTATGGAGTATATATTACCCTATCAATGATGATACTATCAACAGTCAACCAGACACCGTCGTGATATGACTGAAAAATTGTTGAAAGCGACGTTAAACCCGAATTCACACACACACACACACACACACACACATCAACAGTCTACCACAGATGGCATGTAATCTTGACGAGTTCCCGACCGTTACTGAAACAATTAAAGCAATAAAGCCTCTGACATCCGGCAAGGCACTAAAATCAGATGCAATACCTGCTATGATATGCAAAGCAGGAGGTACGCCTGTTGCAAAAAAGATGAGTTATTTTGGACTATGTGGGGGAAAAGAAGCCATCCCTAAAGAATTCAAGGATGCGTCTATTTTTCACCTATTGAAATGAAAAGGGAATCCTCAGGGTCTTAACAATCGCCGTGTCAATTATTGGGAGGGTACTTGTAAGAGTCCTGCTTAACCGACTGAATGAACACCTTGTTCACCTTGAACAGTCAGCGCTTCTATCAGAAAGCCAGTGTTGTTCAGAAAAGACAGAGGCACATTTGACATGATTTCCACAGCAGAGCAGCGTCAAGAGAAATGCAAGGAACCGAACATTGGCCTATAACCTTTGTCGTCCTTACCAAAGCATTTGCAACACTCAGTCATGAAGTTTGTGGAAAAGCATGGTGAAGTGTGGATGTAAAACCAAGTTCATAACGAGATGAGGCAGTTCCACGATGGTATGCTTGCACGGGTCCAAAACACTGTTCAGCAAGATGTTCTCTGCCATTCCAAAAAATGCTTTCTAGGATATTGACAATGTTGATCCTATTATGATGGGATGCTTTTAAATCTAAGAAGTTTGCAGGCCAAATCAAAGGTGCAAACAGAGATGCAAGACGAGTTTCTCTCTGCTAATGACATGGCAAAATGTTCTCCGACAGAAGAGAAGATGCAAAAATGTAAAGATCAAGTATCTGGCTCCAATGATAGCTATGACCTCACAATCAGCATCAGACTATCAACCAACGCCTGGTAAGCCTTCCAAAGAGCCAGCCAGTACAGTGAAAGCGCAAAGATTACGAGTGGTAGAAAATTTTATCTACCTTGGGGGCACACGGTCAAGAGTCGTGCATATTGATCCTGATGTCAATGCTAGGATTGCCAAAGAAATAGCAGCATTTTGTCGACTATGTTAGTGTTTTGAACCGAAGAGAAATCAGGATTGATTCAATAAAATAGAAGTGAAGGTAATAAATAGAAGTAAAACTGAAAGTCTACAGAGCTGAGGTGCTGCCAACACTAGTGTATGCATGTGAACCATGGACAGGTTACCAACGGTACGCCTAAAGACTGACTCACTTCCATACAAGATGTCTTAGATAAGTGGCAAGACAGAATTCCAGACACGGACATCCTGGAAAGACGCAAAGGGACGCAAAGTGTACATACTCTTCTGAACCTAGCACAGTTAAAATGGACATGCCATGTTACCCGGATGTCCAAGGGACGTTTGTAAAAGAAAATTTTCTATGGAGCACTAGAAATGGACTGACATAGAAAAAGACTTCAATGTCTTTTATGGGTGGAGTAAGTTAATTGTATCAATTCCTGATCTTTGTTTTACTTCTACTTTCAACATAGTAACAGAGTCGAGGGAAAACTTGCATAGGATTGGCAAAGTGGCGAGGCTTCATCAGAAGCGGTGCTAGAGAATATGAGGCAAAAAGAATCAGCAAAGCTGAGCAGAAACGCGCACACTGCAAATCCAGACCTCAGGCTTCACCAGCAGAGCTATCTTCCTCTAACCGTGATTGCTTATCTGTAACAGACAGTTCAATTCTAGAATTGGTCTCATCAGCCATGTTAAAACACACAACAGTAACGTTTCTCATATGTGATTAAGATAATAACAGACGAACTACTATATTACTCAACCTATTCGTTTCGCTAGAGTTTAATCTCATGCTGACGATTTTAATTACTTGAATAACCGGCCAACTGCTATTTTTTTAAACAGGGATATCGGTATCATACTAAGGAAATCAGTTTCTCAATTTTATCGTCGGCACTATGAACTTGTTGAAAAATACATGGTTTATTTGAAGCCACTTCTGCAACAGAGAACCAAAGTTTAATGAAAATTTCGTTTATAAATCGGGAAGAAATTAGATTTTCAGAATCAACTAAAAATGATAATTAATCGCCATAAAAATGAAGTACAGTACAAGCGCTATGCGACAGACAGCCTGTCTAGACCCAGTCATGGTTGATAATTATGCTTCCCTCATTCATTTCTCGACGCTAAGGTCATGTCTATGACTCGCTGACGGCCCAGACTTAAAACTTTATTTTAATATTTTATTAGTGGCTGGTGCCTGATAATTTGTTTTTGGCTTGGCTCTTCTGGGTCTACTTGGTGGTTGTCTTTAGTTCCAGCTTACAGTGTGCGGAAAAAAACCTACAACTCCCCATTTTAAATTCATCGCAATAATTTAATTTGCTTTGCATTTCCAGTATACTCTAATTTGTATTTTATTCTCTGATGACCTATTGCCTGAGTTAGTTGCCTTCAGATGGACCAACTATTTTGTGTGTAGTAAATAATATCAGAACCTCGAGTGAATGTTAGACCTATAGAATCGATTTAAACTCTGCAGTGTTTCTCACTACTGACCAACCTAAGGCGGTTGTCCTAATGTCCTAATGTTGCTTATTTTAAATGAAGGTTTGTAGGATTTTCCGACGGGTCTCTTCATGTTGTATGTGTTGATCACCTCTTTTGGGAAAGAGACAACTGGTTTCTGTGATGATTTTGATTGTTTTTTTTTTCTTTTATTATTATTATTATTATTTTTCGTTTTCCACATTGTAAAGTACTCTTCCTTTTGGTGTCATTGGTAGGTTGTAATCTTTAAATTGTGACTTTTCCTGGACACGTGTTTCTGTATTTTAACATATACACACTTGAGCAAGGTGCTTTGCTATCAGTTCTGGACCAATATTAAGATCAACCTTTGTTTTGCCCTGATATGTATTTAGGCCTTATATCTATAGGGAACCTTGTGAACAACTTGGCCTGGACTAATGATATTAGTAACAAGTAAGAAAAGGTCTCTCCAGAAAGGCCAGAAGCCAAGAACGCAGTCGTCTCAAGTCACCCATAGAAAGTGACCCGGATGCACACACAAAAACAGACGAAACATGAACCAACGGAACAAAGCCAATTAACAGTTAAGACACTGCAAAAGAACGTCCGCTTTGGGACGGTTAGTAGTAAAACAACTGGGGGCTTCAATTCCGGAGTTTATGAAATTTCAACCCTCGCCCTCATTTCCAGTACGGTATTAAACAAAACAACAATAACAAATTGATTCGCATGGAGGCTTTTTCACAATATTTCACAAGGGTAAAGGGTAATGAATAATATTCAGTTAAATTTAGAATTTCATTTCATCATTTATGGGAATATGCATGGGGACGCTTACCTTTAGAAAAAATATCTGGACAAAATAAACAGCTGAAAACATGATATTTAGTAGAAGCATCCCCACAAGATCAAGATGGCATTATTTTAGCTTGACTCGGCAAATGCCTTCTTTTCAAAAGACAATCAGGTGAATAAACTGTACTCTGTGCAAAAAGTTTAAGAACACTTTTCGAAGTGACGTCTACGTGTATTCTAGATTATACAATTAAACTGACATATTTTGAGACATGTGGAAGGCGTTTGCAATTTAGATCCTGAAACGTCTGCTGTGGTCTATTTGTCGCATTGTGTGTCTTTACAAGTATGCATTGGTAATACATTTTAATTTATACGTCCGTTTTTGCCATTTAGGTAGGAAAAATGTCCGTTGTGCTTTCTACTTGTGACACTTTAATTACGGTGCCATTTCTTAATCTGTGTGTTTCTTTCCATTTTGTGTATTGGATGAAAGGTGTACGATAGTTACGTCCCATACCATGGGGTTGAGACATATTCATTTTTGTCTTGAGCACTATATCTCCATATCCAGTTGAAGGATTCTGACCAAACTTGCATGTCTACATTACTAGAATGTGGAAACCAGTCATTAGCTTATACTGGCCTTGATCTTATTTGCATGCGAAAAAGGACCCAAAAGAGTCAATTTAGAAAAAAAATGGCTTGTCTGCCGAGAGATGTGCAGAAGAAATAATAAGCCATTTGTAGCAATAAAAATAATAATAATGATAATATTAATCGACCTTATTTATAGAGGGTATCACATAAAGTACTAGGACTAATCTTCCATGTGACCCTATTTTCCTGGGTAGGAACCAGTACTAAGCAAAGATATAGTCTCCTGCTCAAGGAAACAACACTTGGCACTTGCGGGGATCGAACCGGCTACCTCTCGATCTCACATCCGATGCTTTACTACTGCATCACAGCGCTCCAAAGCAATTAGTATTACAAATAAGTAGTATATTACTAGCTAGGAAAGATTTCGTACTAAGTTATTTGGACAAATTGTGGGACTTCTGATGGGCACGGAAGTCGGCATCACTTGTGGCTGATTTGTTCTTGTTCTGTTATGAAAGAGAATTCATGCAGTCACTTTCAGCTGGAAAGCAGCCTAAGGTTATATAGGCTTTTTGCTCGACGTCTAGATATTTGGATGATTTATTAAATATTGACAATCCCTACTTCGATTGTTTGATCAGTCACATTTATCCTTTAGAACTTCAATTAAATAAAGCCAGTTCTTCTGATACAAAAGCTCCGTTTTTAGATTTTAGATTGTGAAAATTATATAACTGCAATGACTCCAGCACCTAATTTCATAAAATCATTCTTCGATCTAAAAAGATTGGGCACAGCATAAAATGTTATAGGACAGACTGCATACATGGTAGTTAACCCAATCACGGTTGCCAACTTTGCTTCCCTCTTTAAGTGCACGCCGATGGGTCAGCTTATATATGTGTACCGCTTATAGTTTTGTTTTGGATAGCCAGTTGGCCATTTTGAGGTAAAATGACTGTCCTGTTGACTTTCCGCTACTCGTGTTTCCATTAGGGTCTAGTTATTTCATGTTTGGATTTGATTCCCTTTAATGTCTCTGATGGAAGGTGTGGGTTAATTGTACCATTGCCTTCACTTCTATTTTAATGGGTATTTTTCATGCAAAATGTATAATAAACGGGATTTTTTTAAGATTGTAATTTTTTCTGTCTTGGACCATTGCTTTCATTTCCATTCTACAAACCCAATTAAGAAAACAAAAAACATAAACAGAGCATGCATCTCAACCGAATAAAGACAAGTCGCCGGCTGTTCTTCCTTCCGTTCGAAACGAGATAACAATACCAAACTTTCCATAAAATAAATAAGCCACAAAACTACATGAAAATTAAATGATACCATTACCTTACAACATACTTTGAACGGTCAAACGTACAAACTGCGTTGCGAATTCGATCGATTTTACTGGCTAATTATTCGCCAACGGATCTTATATAATTCCAATTACAAAACGTTTACATTTGCGCAGAAGTTTCTAACTTCACAAGAACATAAGGTTCTGTATTTGCGTTTTGCTCTATGAAATCGTTTCTTGTTGTCAAAAGATCCATACGTTTACTCTCTATCATGTTTTGCCATTTCAGGTACAGGAACAAGAGCGGGAGATCCAGCAGAAATAAATACTCTTGGACGTTTCTTCTTTCAATATCGGGGAGAGAAATTGGCACATACAGAGAAGCTATTAGTCGGGTCTGTGAAAACAAATATCGGTCATACTGAATCTGCCGCTGGCGTGGCCGGACTCATTAAAGTAATGCTGATGATGAAGCATGGCAAAATCGTACCTTCACTCCATTTGAAGTCCGATAAATCAAATCTCAATCCTACGATCAGACTAAGTGATTACAATATGGACATCCCTGTGGAAGTACGTGACTGGAAAGCAAACATAAATGGTAATCGAATAACATGTGTGAATTCATTTGGATTTGGTGGGTCAAATTGCCATGCAATTCTAATACAGAAACAATCCTTTACTAGTGAAAATAAATTCACATCTGCCATAAATCCACATACCGAAAGATATGTAGCGATATCATCGGCTACGTTTGAAGGCCTTACACTTGCATTAGACACTTTTAAGCGAGAACTTTCAGTTTCAGAGCAGAACCTTGAGAGCATTTCGTACACGTCCACTTGTCGAAGAGACCACTTTCCGTATCGAGCTTGTTTTGTTGCAGAATCCACAGAGGAGCTAGTTTCCCAGACTAAAAGAATAGTATATGATAAGAAACCGTCAATGCATACCAATATAGTGTTCGTCTTTTGCGGAGTTGGCACTGCGTGGTCTGGCATGTGTTCCGAATTGATACGGTCGAACTCAGCATTCAGACAAGGGGTAAATGATGTCGACAGATACCTGCAGCCTTTAGCAGGAATATCGATGACAGAAATGTTTTTTGAATCAACTACCGAGTACACTGATCCATTGTTAAATCACATTTCAATATTTACAGCTCAGGTTGGGTTAACAGCAATGTGGCGAAGCCTCGGTGTACAACCACATGCCATAGTTGGTCAGTCCGTGGGAGAAGTCGCCGCAGCCTATGCGTCGGGAGCATTGGATCTCCAAAGTGCAGTAAACGTGATCTTCAATAGATCTAAAATCCTGGCTAGTCAGATAGGTGGATCGATGGTTGTTGTGAAAAACATAAATGTTGAAGTTATAGAACAGATATGCGACCGATACGAGAGAAAGGTAACAATTGCTGTTTACAGTAGTCCTGTAGCGTGTACACTTTCCGGTGAAAACAATGTGATGACCAAAATAAAAGACGATGTTCTTGAATATGGCAAGCAACATGAAATCGATGTGTTTATTAAAGACCTTCTTGTCAAATGTGCTTACCATTCTCATATAGTAGATCCATGTAAACACGACATAAAGCAAACACTCAATAATCTACGTGGCACGTCCAAACCTGTACAGATTATTTCGTCTGTAACAGGAAAACTTACAGCATCGGATGAGTTTCAGTCAGCTGATTACTGGGCGCGAAATATCAGAGAGCCCGTTCTTCTGAGTGTCGCGATATTGGCCGCAAGTAAAAAGAACTATAAAAACATATTTCTTGAAATCGGGCCTAACCCAGTACTACATGCTCATATACGTGACATTTTGAAAGAAGACACATCAATATGCCTTCCATCAATGAAATACAAAAGTGAGCGTACAAGCAGATCATCCACTATTATTGAGCTATTCGAAAATGGAATGAATATTGAGTGGGAAAGGGACACAAAGACATCGTTGTCTTCGATTCCATTGTACACATTCGATCGAAGAAAAATTTTATATGTTCCGGATGAAGTGAAATCGACACTGTATGGGCATTCAGTTGCGTCACAAAATGAACACATGTTTTTACAGAACAGCGTGGCAGAAGGGAAAGAATTCAAGCTTGTTATCGGAAAACAAACAACTCCTTACGTCTACGATCATTTTATGGCTGGGGCTTTACTGGTACCAGGAGCAACCTATGTGGAGGCGGCCTTTGCTATCGCATGCAGGAAATTCAAACTTCCAATTGCGTATATTGCTGTATCACTTGAATTAGTGAACACACTAACTCTACCAGAAGAACAGGCTATCGAGATTGGGTGCCAAGTTAAGCTAGAAAATAGTGAAATAGATTTTGAATTTTCGAAGGGTAACAGAATTCTCAGCGTTGGAAAGGCGTACAAATGTGAGGCATTTCAGAAAAACTGTATCGATATCAATAATCTAAAAGAAAATCTGTCAACAGAATTTATGAAAGCGGACGTATATGCGGCTCTAAAAGGATTTGGTTTTACATACGGGCCTACTCTGAGCTTGATAGAACGTGCATGGATCTCGAACAGAGAATGTCTAGTAGAAATCAGTGTTCCAAACAGTGTTGTTATGGAATTCGAGAAAACCCGCATCCACCCTGCTGTTATTGATGCTGTTTTCCAAGTGTTTGGTGTTTTCACAAGTCGTGATGTTCCAGTTTTTCCGAAAGGAATACATACAATGAGGGTTAAAGGACAACCACAACAAAAGATGTTATGCTATGCTGTAAAAATTAGGTCTCTTGGTAAGCAAACCTACTACAATGCGATACTTCTGGACGTAGACGGAGGAGTAATTTGTGAATTATGTGACTTTTATACACTAGAGATATCGTCAGAATATGAACAAGCCTCAATGTATTACAAACTTGACTGGCACGCCTTAGAGCTTGACCCTAAAAATAACGACTTGATAACATCAAAATCTGTATTACTTTTTGGCACTGACACAGCAATGCAATTTATTGACTCAGTCTTTGGTAGCTATACAATATATTTCACCAGGCTAGGTATCGACGGACACTCTGAAAGCAACATCATGAAGCAAGTAGTTGAACAAACAAAAAAGAAAAGATTATACAGTGCAATATTATTTGCTCCATTCACAAATTTAGACCTAACCGAAGATTCTAGTGAGTTTGTCTACAATATCATAAAGCGAACTGTTTGTTGTTTCAAAGATTTTCTCATTGCACTGTCCAAAACATCAGTACAAGTTCCGTTGTTTGTTATGACACACAGTACTCAGAACCAGTCAGATCAGGACGGTAGTGTGTTTGTAAATGGGTCTGAATTATGGGGCATGATTAGATGTGCAGTTCATGAATCTGTGTATCCGGACATTCGCCTACTTGATGTAGATTTAGCAAACGTTGACAGTGAAACTCTTCAAAATATCATTAACAACAGTTTATCCTCTGAACCGGAATTAAGAGTATCAGGGAAATGTATTTGGAAGTCAAGGCTCACAAATGGAGTTTCCTTACAAATGACAAGAAGACTCATTTTGCATCTAGAAAAGGACGATATGGCATATTTAAAAACAACAAAGCCTGACATTTGCTGGATGCCGTTTTTGGAACTTGCTGAACAAAAACACCTGGAAAGTTGGAAAGCGTCGGATACAGTCCGGCTTGACTTGGGATATGCATGCCTTCATAATAAAACTATTTACCCGGTTACCTACGATGACAAGGATCAGAAGTATTTGATCTGGCCAGATCTGTCTAAAGAAGGATATAAAACTATCAGTCTAGAAGGTCAGGGATATACTCGTCAAGAAAGCGATACGAAGAGTGAATTGACAGACAGCAGGCTGAAGTACTTTTGCTACCCTGTCAGCATAGCTACATATGTAGATATTCCTTCAGATTTTATTTTTGATCCAACAGACATACCACGTTACATCCCTGGTTTACTGACATCAGCAGTGATATTTTACAACATTGCTTTAAAGACTCCAGAAAAAGCATCAGTCACTGTGTTAGCTGATGGCGGGACCAGTAACTGCCAGCAGCTCATGGAGATGTTCCTTAGAAATTCCACAAAAAGAATAATATATCATATAGGTAAATCTGATGTTGAACAACAATCAGTAGCTACTAGTGATCACAGTTTGAAGCAAATAGAGTGTCTGATAATTCTCGCCAAAGTGAATAAAGAGAATTTGCAATATTTAATGATGTGCCTGCCAAATCTGAAATATATAAACACCTTATCAGTATATATCTCAGCAAATACGAAGCACTGGTTAACAAAATATTACCCAGAGATCTCCTATACAGAGCTTAGATGCGAAGACATGTTTCAGACGGACTTGTTGAAGGAAACCATCCCTGCCGTTCGTTATGAGTTAAAGAACAATAAAGATAAATACTTTGCTGATCACGACAGTTTGGTCCAGTATAGGAATCCTATATCCCTGCCTTGTCTGACAGTTTCGTTGACTGACAACAAGCACGAATTGCAACTGTACGCTCAAGCCACGCAACTTTTCCGTAAAAATAGTTGTTATATTGTTGTCGGTGGTCTAACAGGGCTCGGGTGGAAAATTATGGAATTTATAGCGGAGAAGGGGGCGGGATTTTTGCGGAGCATATCAAGGAGAAAACCATCCACTAGCCGGAAACATGATATCAGTCGTTTGTCGACTACAACTAACTGCAACATTAAAGCAATTCAGTGCGATGTGACAGATATCAACAGTTTGAAGAATACAATAGAAAGAATTCAAAGCGAATTAAATGACATTAAAACCAAGGGCATATTCCACGGAGCAGGTGTGCTAGCTGACTGCCTTCTCGTGAACATGACGGAGGAGCATCTTGATAAAGTGCTGAAACCCAAAGTATTAGGATCGATGAATCTTCATCTAACAACACGGCACTTAGATTTAGATTATTTTGTGATGCATTCATCAGTAGCATCGGTTATTGGAAACACTGGACAGTCTAACTACGGTGCAGCAAATTCTTTTCAAGATGCACTAGCCCATTATAGACGTAGTAAACACCTTAGTGGACAGAGCATCAACTGGGGTCCTTTGAGTGTCGGCATGGCACAGGAAAACCCTGAAGTAGAGCGACGTTTGCAACAAATTGGAATGACTGCACTCAAGGTAGATGATATATATACATTACTTCAGGGTACTTTACAATCTGATAGTTGCCAGGTGACGCTGGGGTCTTTCAACTGGTCTCAAGTAGGACAATATTTAGGCTCTACAAAACTTAAAGCAGTAACAATACTTGGAACAAAAGAGACCCTTGAAGAAAATGAGGCATTTGATGTTACGACATTCCGTCAGATGCAAGACGGCAAAAAAATCGAAATTCTGTTTGATCTCATAAAACAAGTTCTTTGCAGCGTATTCACAATTACGGATATGGCGTTACTTACTCTGGATTTTATCATCAGCGATCTGGGAGTCGACTCATTTTCAGCCATGAGTTTTGTGAACAAAATGTATGACATGACAAGCTGTAGATTGCCAATACAAATGCTTTTGTCGGATGAAACAACTTTACAAACAGTTGTAGGTTTCATTATAGAGAATTTGCATCCCACGGAAGAAAACAATGTCTCTTCAAATGATATACATCCCGTCCTACATCCGGAGTCCAAACTTTCATTTTGTGAGAGAGCTGTTCTTTTGGATTACCATAAAACATCCAACAAAGGAAATTTTCTCCGAGTGTTTGATTTGAGTGTTGAGCTGACCGAATGGGATTTGAGCACCTGGGCAAAACTTCTCCGACATGTTGTTTACATGAATCAAGAACTCTGCCGGAAATTCGTCATCAAAGATACTGAGGTAGAGGTCATTGATATTACAGAAGAAAATCTGGATTTGATAGTAGAAGAAATATCCATTGATGAAATGGGAAATAATGATCCGAGAAAACATCATATCTTCGATTTACAAGAGCACTTACCAATCAAGTTTCAAATTGCTTTTGAAAGTCAGTTTACTGTGTTGCGGATGATGCTGCATGCTGTTGCTCAGGATTTGCCAACACTGACATTCATTTATAAAGATTTACAAAATGTAGCAAATATGCTTCTGCGTGGCGATAAGTTGCCATCAAGACATAAGAAACCACACATACCTCGAGTTCTTCACAATGCTGTCAGAAGAAGGTATCATGCAATGAAACAGTATTGGGCTAAACAAATGAAAACGGTCAAAGAAATCCCCTCTATAAACAAACAACAAGTACAAAGTTCACTGGATGCAGAGAAATTCAAAGTTATGAACGGTCATTTCCCGCAAGAAATAATCAGCAGAATTTTTGATTTTATACAAGAACAGAAATTGACTCTATTTCAGTTTTTCGTTTCGGTATATCAGTTATTTCTCAACGGAGCAACAGGTTGCGAAACTGTGCCGGTTGTTTCAGCAACAGATATGCGAATACATGATGAGGAGTTGAAAGCTGCATTTGGTCGATGTGTAAATTATGTCCCATACATTTCTAATTTTCGAGATTTCATTTCTGTACACAAATTCTTGGAATCGAATTCCAAGGTCATAACAGCCACACTTGAGCATAGTTCATATCCATACCATATGATTCTGGAAGAACTACCAAATGAAGAGATGAGGAAAGTCATAGGTCGGCATAAAATGGTGATGGACAATTTTTCGGAACTTGGCCCTATAATGCAAAAAAGCGACAACAAAATCAAAATGAAAAATATGTGGGTAACAAGTAACGAAGAAGAAACTTGTTTTTATGTTGGCTACGACTTACGAGCAAAAACAATTAACTTCACATTCGGTTATAACACAGCTGTTGCGGGTGAAACCCTAGGAAATTCGATGGTGGCTAATCTTGTATCATTGATTACAAAGTGCCTAGAATCTAACAAGTCTCTTCACACGTCAATTATGGAAATGACGCCAAAAGTAACAGAGCACCATTGTTTTGAAGATAATGAACGGAAAGAACAAAAAGAGAAAACCTTACTCAGCTCAACCAATTTCACGTCAAAGGGAGAGGAAACTCCAGTTCATACAGAGGTCCAGTCAATGGGTAGCAGTCAAACTTCCACGAGAGACAAGAAAAACACTTCCTGCAGGAAACACTCAAATACAACGGATATCATTAAAACAGGTAGTTTTTTGTTGCCCGTTTGTTTCGAAAATACTTCGTGAACACCCCGAGAGCATGTCAGGTGAAATTCTAATGCACTTGCGTATGTAACGCGACGTCTGATTGGATAACGTCAAACATTTGCAGCAGTATATTCTGCGATATACTGTCAAAAATCAGACGTCATTATGTTACGTCACTTTTTATTGGGTAGCATTTGGTTCCAAACAGTTTACAGCGCTTGTGGCTTTTAGAAAAATAGTGCAGCTGTTAACAAAATAACTGAATGAGTGCATTAGAATGCATTAGAATGGGGATAACTGTATTGAAAATTGTCATTTGGGTAGTTATTCGACTTTACGGTCGCAAATCGACGCGATACGACCCCGGAACTAGCACAATCACAAAAGCCTACTATGACCTTCTGCAAGACGTGCTTGTGGTCGTTGACATGTAACTAGGTACAAAATGTATGTGTATGAATGCTACAGGGCAAGGTCTAATGCATATACGGTTTACTGGTTTCATTGGGCGGCAGGGCTTGAGAAATTATTTCAGCCTAATGTCGGGTAAAAGTCACATTAAATCAGAAGAAACGTCTCCAAAATGACATGCATTTTAAATAGTGTTTACAGGGACATTCTTCATTCGAACAAACAAATAAAAAATGTAAATGTAGGGACTTGGGCAAGTCTATAGGCGTGTTTTCATAGTGACATTTTAGGGAAAATAGGATTTCTTTACCAATTTATGGAAATTATCATGCAATACAAACGCATATACTATAAAATACTATAAAGAAGATGTAATGCGACAGACTGCAGATTTCGTGGTAAACCCATCAAGCTCATTACCAAAATACGCCTATACCAATACATTGTAAACTTTATCGCCCAAAAAACGAAAATTTTAAGATGAAAAATTGTGATATTTTTCTTATTTCTGCTAAAAATATAGATTGTGGGTACGCGTTAGAACCGCCTCATCGAGACGGTTCTAATGAGTACCCACAAACTACATTTTAGAGCAGGAATAAGAAAAATAAGGTTTACCCTGTAAACCCCAGTTTCACTATCTAAAAGTGGGGTTCGAGGGGGTCAAAATTATATAGGCGTGTTTTCGTGGTGTTAACTATTTTTCTATCCTCTTTAAATAACCGCCAGTGGGTTGGGGATCGACTCTATGGTGCATGTAGCTCCAACTCATTTTCAAGCTGAATGTTTGGTTTCATTTTGCTGGACACTTGTCTATTTCTTAGCACGTCGGGTATCAACTGAGTGCCTTTTTTTGCTACACTATTGTTGTTGACATACATTACGAAAACACGCCTATACAAATACATTGTAAACTTTACCGCCGAAAAAACACGAAAATTTTAAGATGAAAAATTGTGGTATTTTTCTTATGTCTGCCCAAAATATAGACTGTTGGTACTCGTTAGAACTGCCTCGTCGAGGCGGTTCTAACGAGTACCCACAATCTATATTTTAGAGCAGAAATAAGAAAAAACTGTATAGACTGTTGAATCTCGTTAGAAGTGCCTCGTCGAGGCGGTTTTGACGAGTACCCACAATCTATATTTTAGAGCAGAAATAAGAAAAAACTGGTTTACCCCAGTAAGCCCCAGTTTTACTATATAAAAGTGGGGTTCAAGGAGGTCAAAAGTATATTGGCGTGTTCTCGTGATGCCACGGGGCCATTTAAAACCGGTCTATTATTATTTTTATTTATTTATTCATTTTGGTTTTGGTTTGACGTCCCTTTCAAGATTATTCCACTTATTTCGAGACGATCTTTAATCACAGTTTGCGGTGTAAACGGATCCGTTGAAAGACCTTCTGACCTTCCGATGCAGTAGCTGTCTTGTCAAGTGTAGCCCGAGTGAGGCGCGAACAACAGCGGTGAGAGACCTGATAATTAGGAGTGAGCGCTCTTACTCATTAGGCCAAGGAGGCCCGTTAAACCACTAAAATGCCCCTAGTATAAATTACTACTGGTCGTACAAAGCTGGTACTTTCGATGCGGATTTATTTGTTTACGTTCGATGCTGTTCAATTTTGAATATTTCATTTCACCAGTTCTGTCTGTCCAAATTATTTATTTCAGAAATTGTAATGGAGTTGCCATCTGTTTTTGAGACAGCTGCTAATTGGGCTTTACCCATCTATGATTTTGTCGGTTGGCCAGCTTTCCCTTAGAAGTTTGTGATTGGCTTTTGGTTCTGATATATTTAGTTCCTGGAGTATATTAACGAGAGTTAATTGGTTGGGTAGTTAGCCGAACCCGCAATATATCTCTGCTTGTACGGATTCCATTAAAGTTATGGAATCCAGTACGATTTGGAAAGGCTAATATCTTTTAGAGACGATGCTTTCAATTTTCTGGGACTTTTATCCTACATTGACATGAAGTGACATTTCAAGCCCTACTTGCCGCCCAATGAAACCAAAAAGTGTTTATGTGCATGAACGGTCCAACTCGCACCACTTTGCCTTGGCAGGCTTAGACCTCCAAGCGGTTTACCGGTACAAATGTGCAGTTGGTTTCAGCTCTGCGTAAAATGCTGATCAGACTGCTCATATACGCAGCCAGGGCTTAACCTTTCTTTTCCGCAACCTTTCTTTTTCTTCCCTCCTTGATGTGTTTGTTTGATTTGAGGTTTAACGTCCCCGCCAACATTATTTATATCATTTTGAGACGTTGCTTCCAATCGTGTGGGACTTTCACCTGACATTGAGATGAAATGACATCTCAAGCCCTGTCGCCCAATGATACCAATATGGTTTATAAAATATCAAAGGCATCACGTAAAGACCACATTACGCTAACATCCGCGTCTTCGAGAACGCTTTAATAAATCTGCTGAGCCTGAAGATAAATACAATTTAACAATTTAAATGACATAAGGTATTTGTTTCATTTTCAAAGGAGAGGTACGGAAACAGACCCGACAAGGTTGGGACCACAGAGTGCAGCTTACCTTAAAGCGAAGGACGAACCCAGAAATAAATATGCAACATGACACAATCAGCTTTGAGTGGGTGAGAAGCGACAATAGAACCATTCGTAGAATACCATTTAGCAGTATACTCGAAGTGCGATGCTGGCAAATAAAATCAGGTAAATGGCTTGATATCAATAAAAACATGAGAGTTTTTTTTTCTGTTCTTTTCGGGTCTAAATTAGAAATTTCATGTTCTTTTAATGAAATTTATGACAATCGGATAAGATTCATTGTGTATAACAGACATTTAAAATTATATTGCCGAAATGTTTAGCATTTAGCGTTGTCGCGGACGGTTTCATGACGTTATGCGCCCGTGACCATGTTTTATCACATTTGTGGTTATATCATTTTAACGACATGACGTTTAAGAAAAATGACATTTTTTATTAATTTATTTATTTTTTGCTTCTTTTCTCGTATCAATTTGAAACAGATTGATGGTACCCTGGTGAGCACTAGAATCTATGTTATCAATCAAACGATAGGGGAAAGTAGTACAGGGAAAGTAACCATTACGCAAACACGCCTATACAAATACACTGCCATCTTTATCGCCGAAAAAAAATGAAAATTTTATGATGAAATATTTTGATATTTTTTTATTTCTGCTCAAAATATAGATTGTTGGCTCTAGTTAGAACCGCCTCATCGAGGCGGTTCTAACGAGTGCCCACAATCTATATTTTAGAGCAGAAATAAGAAAAATAAGGTATACTCTCGGAAACCCCAGTTTTACTATATAAAAGTAGGGTTCAAGGGGGTCAAAATTATATAGGCGTGTTTTCGTGGTGTGTCCTTTTGGCTTTCCGCAATTGATGATTCCAATAGGGTTCAGTTATTTCATGTTTGTGTTTTCTTCCCTTTGGTACCGGTCCCGATAGCTCAGTTGGTAGAGTGTCCGCTCCGGGGAACGGGAGGTCACGGGTTCGGTCCCGGGCTGCGACATACCAAAGTCGTTAAGAATGGTACTAGCTGCTCCTCGCTTGGCAATCAGATTTACGGGGTAGAGAGCTAGGACTGGTCGACCAGTGTCAAGATAATGTGACTGGGTGTGGTATCATGTAATGTTTCTGGGACATGATACTTCAGTGAGGCCGCACTATAAAAGTGAGCATTGAGCTCCCTGTTGCAACCAGACACCGTCGTGATATTACTGAAAAATTGTTGAAAGCCACGTTAAACCCGAATTCACACACACACACACACACACACACACACACACACACACACACACACACACACACACACACACACACACACACACACACACACACACAAACACACACACACACACACACACACACTTCCCTTTGGTGTCTCTGATGGGAGCTGTGGGTTAATTGTATCGATTCTTGATCATTGCCTTCACTTCTATTTTTCTTTGACGGACAGTTCATAACGATAACACATCCGCGATCTCAAAATCGTACATTTTCCATATGAAAATGTTAGATTTTTCATCACGAAAACACGCCTATACAAATACATTGTAAACTTTACCACCGAAAAATCGATTTTTTAAGATGAAAAAATGTGATGTTTTTCTTATTTCTGCTCAAAATATAGATTGTGGGTACTCGTTAGAACCGCCTCATCGAGGTTCTAAGAAATAAGAAAAATAACGAGTACCCACAATCTATTTTTAGAGAAGAAATAAGAAAAATAATGTTTACCCCTGTGTACCCAATTTTACATTATAAAAGTCGGGTTCAAGGGGGTCAAAATTATATAGGCGTGTTTTCGTGATGTTACTTTTTCCTCCAAACATAGTTTGCGGGCGCTCGTTAGATTGAGGCGGTTCTGGCGAATACCCACAACATTTGTTTCGGAGCAGAAATAAAGAAAATAATTTACTCCCACGTAAATCCTATTTTTCTCTACATGTATATAAAGTACGGTTTAGAGGGGTGTTCATTTCACGGAATTGTTCAAGTGATGTTCTCTGACGCAATATCGAAGGGAAACGTCTTGCTTTTCAACTGTACAGATAATAATTGTATCTTCTAGTTTATGTTGTAAAGGCAATGGAGTCAAGTCGTTATGTTCGACTTTGGTTTTATTCGGTTGAAAATTCAAAAACCCTAGAGTAAAGCAACGTCCGCCGTCCATTTTGTTTGTTTGTTTGTTTCATGTTTAACGGTCCGTTTCATGCCGATCCGGGCGGTGTACATCACGCAAACACGCCTATAAAATTTTGACCCCCTTGAACCCCACTTTTATACAGTAAAACTGGGGTTTGCAGGGGTAAACCTTATTTTCTTATTTCTGCTCTAAAATATAAATGAGGCGGTTCTAACGAGTGCCCACAATCTATATTTTGTGCAGAAATAAGAAAAATGTCGCAATTTTTCATCTTATTTTTTTTTCTCTTTTTTCGGCGATATAGGTTACAATGTATTTGTATAGGCGTGTTTTCATAATGACATAACCACACATTTCCTTGACATGATTAAACACCAGCTGTTAACTAGTACACTCTACATCTTTGCAGCAGTTACTTCTGCCCCATCGGGGCTTGAAGAAATATATGGGCTGCTGATGCTTCCACGCAGAGCTGAAACCGACCCGCAAACGAGTACTGGTAAACCGCTTAGAGGATCTACGCCTGCCCAGGCAAAGCGGTGCGAGTCGGCCCGTCCGTGCTTATAAACCCTATTGGTTTCATTGGGCGACAGGGCTTGAGATGTCCTTTCATCTCAATGTCGGGTAAAAGTCCCACAAATTTGGAAGCAAAGTCTCGAAAATGACCTATACAGGGTCGACGGGGACGTTAAACCTCAAATCAAACAAACAAAACTTCTGCAAACCCTGAAGAGATAAAGTTTATTACATGCTTTTCAATGAAATATAGAGATTTCTTAGTGAAACGGAAATCGATTTTGTCACTGCATGCAAACAGTGAAAACGGTGTTTGGATTCTCTCTGTTTATAAATCCGAAGTATCATCGAAAAGTAACATTTTACAGTGTTTATTCAATGTCAATTAGCTTAACGTGAATAGTGTGTGTCTGAAATTATGTCACGCACGTTCACACGACATTAAGACGTTAATGATGTCACTTAAACGGCTACCTTAAGTAACTAATTTTACGCGACGCCAGATAAACTCAGCAACCACGGACATTATTTGAATGCAATTTACAGGTACAGGTGAACCATTTGTTAAATTAACATTCCACGCTATTTTTCAAGTGCAAACTTTAAGTTAACATCCATATTATACCCTACATACCCGTTGAACACTTCTAAATCGACGCAAATTGGTTTTATGAAACGTTTGTTGTGTGTGGTAACGACTGACGTTCTGAAATCGAAGTAAATACAGTTACAAGTATGAAAGAAACAGAAAATTTGATTTTTTCAGTGTAAGATTTTATTTCTTTCATAAATACCAAAAGACGTATTTTCACTCGTGGCTTCGCCACTCGAAAAAACAACAACATATTTTTGTATTTATTCGGTGAAATAGAAATTTATCTAACGCTGAAAAGATATCCTCTATTTTTGTTGACTTAAAATGCAGTTTAAATGTGTATGCCTTGTTACAACGCATAATGTAGTAATGTAGTAATTTCTTCATTTTGAAATTTTTACTACATTATGCGTTGGCATAGTCGACGCGAAATGAAATAAAATGTCGTTTTTACTTCATTATGCGTCGATACTAAGAGGTTTGAGCAAAATGAAAGAATTATTTCATTTTGCGGCGATGGGTGGCATACTTAATTTTACTTCATTATGCGTCAACAGTTTGTTTGTTTGATTTGAGGTTTAACGTTCCCGTCAAGACTATTTAGGTCATTTTGGAGACATTGCTTCAAATTTTATGGGACTTTTACCCGATATTGAGATGAAATGACATCTCAATCGCTGCCGTCCAATTAAAAGCAATAGGGTTTATATGCATGGATGGGCCGACTCGCAGCAGTTTTCCTGGACAGGCTTAGACCTTCTAAGCAGATTACGAGGACTCATGTACGGGCGGTATCAGCTCTGCGTGGAAGCATCGTGCAGCCCATCTATTTATACCCCCGGCATACGAAGTATGCAAGGGGGTATATAGTTTTTGTCCATTCTGTCTGTCTGTCTGTCTGTCTGTCTGTCTGTCTGCCTGTCTGTCTTTTGTTTGATTTGTTTGATTGAGGGAAAGACATCAGGCATGAGACCAAAATAGCGCAAGGCGTACGATTTTAATTCTACTGGCTTAATCAAATACAATGAAATTCCACTATTAAGACCACCTAAAATTAATACAAATTTTGTTTTTTAAGCATATTTGGGAGGTTAAAGCTACATTTTCTTTGTGATTTTGACCTTCAGTGTGCTTTTGTGGAAGACCGTCTTTTGGACTGTTCAACTGTGGTCTTAAAGACCACTTTTGAACCGTCTCAAATGTGGTCTAAATTGTAGGAATTTAACTGTATTGCTTCCTAAGTCTTTTCGAAGACAGCTATGTTCTACCATCATTACTTCATTATGCGTCGATATGGTGCATATCAACGCGAAATGAAATAATTTTTTTACTTCATTTCGCGTCGACTATGCCAACGCATAATGTAGTAAAAAAAATCAAAATGAAGAAATTACTACATTACTACATTATGCGTTGTAACAATGCCTTCATGCATTACGATAACTCAACCGTACGACGTAGGGCATTTTTCACATCTCCAAAATGGCTACTCTTCTGATGAAAATCCTTGATATTTTTCTTATAAATGCTTATAACATAAGTTGTGTGTGCTCGTGAGAACCGCCTCATTGAGGCGGTTCAAACCGCCTCATTGAGGCGGTTCAAACGAGTACCCACAACCTATGTCTTGGAGCAGAAAAAGAAAAAAATAATGAATAGCCCCGTAAACCCTAGTTTTCTCTATATAAAGAGGGGTTTAGGGGGGTCTTCATTTCACGGACTTGTATACGTGATGCCTTCGTATCACTATATTTCATTGTATGCGGGTTAATATGTCCTAGTTTGTTGCGAGTCAGACTTCAACTTCCATTGGGTCGATAACTGTGGAGAACTCTTTTTGCTGCCCGTAGAAATTGTATACATACCGTGATAAACATTGAGCACATCCCCCAAGCGTATTCATCGCACGGAATTGCTCACGCAATGATGACACAACGCACGTGTATTTTATACCCAACAGGCACATGACGAAATGGTGACGTCACATCAATGTCGGTGCAACGTTGCACGGACGTTGATTTGACGTTGCCCTAGCTACGTGTGCCTGCTGGGTAGCTTCTTCTTAGTTTTTTTTTACTAAAATTAATCACAAGTTGTTTAATATTTGCAGACGTGTCTGCCTTTGTGATACACACAAAGAAACGGAAGTATGTGATGAAGACAGACACCCCAGAAGCAACGGATGACTGGATGACGGCCATACAGTCCGCTATCGACACCATCAAAACTACAAAGCTGTAAATGAAGTTTCTTCACGTTCATATGTACATATCATAGACATTTCAGAAGAAACGGATGACTGGATGGCGGTCATACAGTACGATATCGACACCATCAAAACTACAAAGCTGTAAATCGATGAACATCGTGTTCACAAGTCCATATCATAGACACTTTAGAAGAAACGGATGACTGGATGACGGCCATACAGTCCGCTATCGACACCATCAAAACTACAAAGCTGTAAATCAATGACCATCATGTTCACATGTCCATATCATAGACACTCCAGAAGAAACGGATGACTGGATGACGGCCTTACAGTACGCTATCGACACCATCAAAACTCCAAAGCTGTAAATCATTTTGCTGAAAATGTTCCACTACGATAACAGACCCGTGCGACAGACCCGTGAAGGTCAGTTGTAAAGTACATGTAGATCAAACCACGAGCGCGTAGCGCGCGTGATTTGTCTATTTACAACTGACCGACAAACTGTGATTTATTACTCAACAAATCACAAACTAGAGCTGATCTATTTCGATTCTAACAGGGTGAAAATTTACAATAATGCTATTGTTTCCTTCAAAATCTCACAAAATTTCTCCATTGTTAGAAGAAATCACGCTAAAATTATCAACTGAAACACATGCATTTATATCCTTTGCTAACGTTTTCGATGCGAGAATATGACCTTATACCGTCTTACGTCACGGAAATCGACTAGTGACGAGTGACGTCATGATAAACAGCCAATTTATGACGTCACTCGTCACGCTCTTCCTTGCCGTGATTTGTTGTGGAATAAACAAAGCTATTTTCCATGGCCTGTAAAGGCGCGATGTGTTAGAATATTTGTTAGAATCACCTCAGCGAGGCGATTCTACAAATGTCCACAACATTTGTTTCGTGATGTATCTAAGGGATAGAGCCCTATAGACCCCTTGTTACCAAGTATATTAATCCTTATTGCGATTCTTTATAACGACTAATACTTTAAAGTGGTAAAGTTTTTGAAAACAAATACTGTCGTTATAACGAGGGGTTTCTGCGTTTGAAGAAATTCTTCTCCACTATGTAGCAGTGACTGTGAGAGTGTGCATTTTATGTATCTATAAATTAAAGCTCTGCATGCTGGGATTTTTTTTTCACCAGACGACATTTTGAAATATGTTTTCGAATTTTTCCAGAAATCAGGATTTGACATCTCATGCAAATTGTCTCCATAGGAGGCAATTTGCATTAGATGTCAAGTCCTGTTTTCTGAGAAAAATAAGAAACATATTTAAAAATGTTGCCTGCTGCGAAAAAATACCCAGCATGCAGAGCGTTAAAACCTTCTTTGAGCGAGTCTGTTATTAACCAAATTAATCGGACAGCAAGGATCAGCTTGTTCTCTCTCTCTCTCTCTCTCTCTCTCTCTCTCTCTCTCTCTCTCTCTCTCTCTCTCGTTTGTTTTTCTTTTTCTTTCTTTCATTATTATTTTTGTTTACATTTTTCCCCATGCATCTGAGCCACTTCATGTGGCAACCCATTTTATCTCTTGCGAACACTAAAGGGCGCAGATCACGTGCCCTCCAGCAAAGTCTGATTAACACCTAACTGATCACTGCTTGGATAGCGCTTGGATAGCGCAACATGTCTAGTTTCACTTTGCCTCTGTTTCAAGACTATTGCTGGCCTGTCATTAGGATAACGCACCGTGCGACATAGTGCATGTTTTTCACATCTCCAAAACGGCTACTTTTCTGATGAACATCTGAACGAATATTTTTTCTTATTCATACTGCAAACATAGGTAGCGGGTGCTCGTTAGAACCGCCTCATTGAGGCGGTTCTAACGAGTACCCACAACCTATGTCTTGGAGCAGAGATAAAATAAACCAAGTTTCCTCTATATAAAGTAGGGTTTTCGGGGTGTTCGCTTCACGGACTTGTTCCCATGATGTGTAGCTGGAGGGAATGAATGGTGTCTTACTTAAGGCAGGCTTTCTTTTGACCCGGCTCTTGTCTCAGATCGTCCATGTATGATTGAATCTGCTATAAATAGTGGTCATAGTTCACGCTGAGCATGGACAAATCGTACGGTCTTTCAGACATAATGTGCAAAGAAACTGGGTGAACCGCCCTCAGCACTTATTTTTTCAATACATTTGTATTTGGTCATTTGTATGTAAATATTGTAAATACAGGTATGTTTTATCGAGATTTGTCCATGAAAAAAAAAGGTTTTGAGCATAGTCTATATTTATGTTCTTCAAACGCGCATGCGCAGCCAACCAACAAGGCTACGCGCATGCGTCACGAAAAAAACACTATATTACAAGACCTAATGTTATAATGTAAACTTGGATTTACAGGGGTGTACTTTTTTCTAATTTCTGCCAAAAACACGGATTGAGGGTACTCGTTAGACCATTGTTTTCTTTTTCTTTTTTGGCATGAAAAAGAATAAGCAATATATACAATGACTTTCCAATGATAACCCCACTTTCTATTATGTTGATAAAGCGGGGTTTACAAAAGCATATATATCTCCTTATTCTTGCCATTGTTCAGGGCTGGCTAATCGGAGCTAAAAAGATAATCGATTATCAGTCTTTCCGTTATGATCGATAATCAATTCGTAATCACTGAACATTTGGTCATAATTTTACATGTCTGGCTTTCTGTCTGAGCATGACACCTACCATATGTTGTACTTTTCCATATGAATTTGAACAGACAGACCTGAGCAAACAGTATAGACCCAGATGAGACGCCGTTTTGTGCGGCGTCTCATCAGGGTCTGAACTGTTTGCTACTCCATTTTAGGCACAACTTTGGTATGTAAATTGTACTTATGAAATAATCCGTCACAAACAAATCAGTTGTGATAATGATTTTGGAGAAATTATCGATCGATTTATCGATTATCCGAGTTTAATCGTGCTAGCTTTAACATTGGAACTAGTTAGAACCCCAGCCCAAGGTAGTTCTCTGTAACGAGCACCCCCAGTCTATGTAAGTAGTAGGAATAAGACTACCAATGCAATTAATTCATGTGTGCTCAAGTTAATTGATGTTTTCTTTAATATTTTTCATAAAGCTGGGTTTAGATATTCGTAATTTGAAAGTCCCCATCTCATCTCAACCCCACAGTATTTGTTTTTTCTCCTGGCCATCCCAATCCGATTGATCCATTGCATTTTCTTAACCCTTATCTTGCTGTTCACGACAACCCCTATCTTTGCAAACAGTGTAGATCCAGATCAGATGGCTTCTGGAGAAGCCATCTGATCAAGATCTCCACTGTTTGACATTCAATTTACGAATTTGTAGCAATAAATTACATCAAGTAATTTGATTGGTTGATAGACAGAAATGGGTGTGGCTTAAATTAATATTCAGCAAGATAAGGTTTAAAAATACGTTTATTACAATTGGCATAAGTGGCCCTGAAACTTTTTCAAAAAGCACACAGTGGAATCTATGATTCCAAAGAATAGAAAATATAACATTACAATAACACACCCGTGCGACCTAGAGCATTTTCTCACATCTCCAAAATGGCTACTTTTCTGAAGAAAATCTGTGATATTTTTTGCGATTTTTACTTCAAACATAGGTTGTGGGTGCTCGTTAGAACCGCCTAATTGAGGCGGTTCTAACGAGTACCAACAACCTATGTCTTGGAGCAGAAATAAGCAAAACAATGTTAACCCCCCGTAAACCCCAGTTTTCCCTATGTAAAGTGGTGTTTAGAGGGGTGTTCATTTCTCGGACGTGTTCACGTGATGTCTGCACATAATGAAAGTCAGGGAGACATTTTTGGCTGCCACACGTTCCCTTAATACCAGCTCAGGAAAGGTTAAATATAATTTATAAAAAGAAAAGTTATTTTTTGAAAACCTCAAATCCAACAAACAAACAAACAAAACTACGAATACACCGAAGGACTGAAATTTCTGTGGTGTTCACGTTTTTGTTGGCCAGGTAAGCCAGTCTCGGCCAATTAGGCCGCACCAGTGACCCTCAGATGTTTATAATATATTTTTGATATTGGATGTGTTTTAATCGATTTTATCACAAAAACACGCCTATATATATTTAACCCCACTTGAACCCCACTTTTATATGGTAAAACTGGGGTTTACAGGAGCTCGAAGAGGCGGTTTCAGCGAGTACCCACAATCTATTTTCTGAGCAGAAATAATAAAAATATCATATTTTTTCATCTTAAAATGTTCGTGTTTTTTTTCCGGAGGTTAAGTTTATAATGTATTTGCATAGGCGTGTTTTCGTAGTGAACTACGAGTCGTATATCACTGTCCAATATTTTTACAATTGGTCGGTTGGGTTGTTTTCCTGTAATCGTCCATAGAAATGTAAGCAACACCGTCTGAGCGATTCAGAGCAAAAAGGAAAGCGTCCATTAGAATAAAGTTTGTTTGATATGGTGTTTAATGTCCCCGTCAACACTATTAAGGTCATTTTGGAGATGTTGCTTCCAATTTGTGAGACTTTTACCCGACATTTATATGAAATGGCATCTCAAGCTCTGTGGCCTAATGAAACCAAAAGGGTTTATAAATACGCATGGGCGGTCCGACTTGCACCATTTTGCCTGGGCAGGCTTAGACCTAAGCGGTTTACATGTACCAGTACTGGTGTGCCCGGTCGGTTTCAGCTCTGCATGGAAGCACTATGCAGCCCAATCTATGTCTTTAAGGCCGATGGAAGGGGCAACAATTAAAAACATCTGTATGCTGGAATCGGTAATATAACAGTTATTTAATGGCTGTTTACTATTACCCTTTGGTGCTGTGGACGACCTGATGCACCATTGTCCGAGGCCGAGGCCTCGAACAATGGTGCATCAGGTCGTCAACACCACGGGGTAATAGTTTTGACTATTGTCCAAACAGCCATCAAATGATTGTATAATAGATCAGTTATCCTTATGGCGGACTATCCTCTGTTGCAGCAGCAATATTTGTCTTATAAGTTATTCTATGAGAGTAATATATAAATATTGTTTGAAAAGTCGGATCAGCTCTAGCTGTTATTTGTTGAGTAATAAAACACGATTTGGAGGTCAGTTGTTAAGTAGACCAAATCACGAGCGTGAGAAACTGTGATTTATTACTCAACAGCACATCTGTTGCGATTCTAACACACTAATTGTTGATTCCTTCCAATCCTTCAAACTTTCGCCTTTTGTAGAAGAAATCGCCTTCAAAATTATAGACTATTACTCATGCCTTTTTGTCCTTTTTTAACGTTTTCAATGCGACTAATAATATGTTTGAAATACACCGTCTTACGTCAAAGAGTCTAGGAATGGTGTCATAAAACGCCGGCTATTTGCGTCACTCTAGTTTTCCCTGTGTGTGCGTGTGTGCGTGCGTGCGTGCGTGCGTATGTGTGTGTGTGTGTGTGTGTTTCAAAATAATAAAAAGTTTCCTTTGCTAGTTAGAATTCATTATTTTGTTCAAATCAGACAGTCAGCATGCATAAGTGTAGAAGCACCCCAGCCAGAAAAGAATGCCGGGCCAACGTCGGGCCGATAGCGATACGACGTGGTCTCGCTATAGGCCCGACCTTTTTACGCTGTTTTATGCGGACATGGCCCAGTAAGCATTCTACATAAATCTACAGCGGGCCGTTAGCGGCCCGCTGTAGATTTATGTAGAATGCTACCAGGGGGACGCGCTTTAACTTATGTAGCTAATCAAATAGCATTGTTTTGTTTCATTTTATATTAACCATTGTAAATTTTGTTTAATGTCAATTAACATTGTTTTAAAACCATACTTTGTATACATGCTCACGTCGGCTGGGCATGAAAATTATACTGCTAACAGCATAACGTTATGTTAAGTTATGGTTCGGTAGTATCCATCACGAAAACAGGCCTATAAAGTTTAGGCCCCTTAAACCTCACCTTTGTATACTGGGGTTTACAGAGGTATTCATTATTTTTTCTTGTTCCTGCTCAAAACATAGGTTGTGAGTACTCGTCAGAACTGCCTCGCTTCTAAAGGCGGGTCTAACGAATACACGCAATCTATGTTTTGAATAGATATATGAAAGATATCAGGAATTTTATCTGATTTTTTTAGGTAAATATTTCAATACAATTGAATAGGCATGCTTTCGTAATGTTTGTTATAGTAGTCGCAGGGCGGAGCTTTTCGGGTGTTGTCTCGCTGAATCCAATGAAATATTCGGTAGAGTACCTTCCGCATATTGGTTGCAAGCGGACCAAATGTTCATTGTTCATGTTATAGTTAAGTTGTACGTGATTCTGTAACCTCGGTCAAAAACATTTGTACAAAGTAGAGCCTGTGCGGGGCATCTGTGTCCTATTGACATATTTCTACTTACTATGGCAGAGACAAACTAAAGCTCCGCTGCCCTGTCAATCTTATCTGGCACTACTAGTTTTATACCTTATTTATGTAACATTACGTTATGTAATTAATTAACTGTTTTATACGTTACTTTGTGTAACATTATGTTATGTAATTAATTAACTGTTTTATACGGTACTTTGTGTAACATTATGTTATAAAATTAATCTATTGATTGATTAATTATGTCTTTAATTCTTTGTTCACAATGCCATTATCCCTTTCACCCCTGAGTTTATGAATTTGACTCTCCTATCTTTAACCATTGTCCTGCTGAATATTTAAATATGCCACACCCACTACTGATTATCAACCAATCAGATTACTTGATCCAAAACAATGCAACAAATTCATTAACTGAATGACAAACAAGGAAGATCCTGATCTTCCGAAGATCTTCCGTGATGACTAATGAACGAGTTTGAACCAGCCATGGTAAACTAACCATCGGTAGGGCTGGCTAATCGTAGTAAAAAATAATCGATTATCAGTCCTGTCATTGCGATCGATAATCGATTAGTAATCGCTAAGGTTTATGTCATAATTTTACCTGTCTGGCTTTCTATCTAAGCATGACTCGTTCCATATGTTGTACTTTATCATATGTATATTTGAACAGACATGACTGAGCAAACAGTGTAGACCCAGATGAGACGCCGCAGAATGCGGCGTCTCATCAGGGTCTGCACTGTTTGCCACTCATCCATCTATTTTAGGCATAACTTTGGGTAATAAATTGTACCTAACAAGTAATCGATTATCATCAACTCAGAAATTATAATCATTTCTGTGGAATTTATCGATCGATTAATCGATTATACGATTAATCGTGTCAGCCTTAACCATCGGGGTTCAGGTCAATGACTTGTCTCCGTCATTCCTTTGTTGTTTTGTTTTTCAACCCAAGAAAGTCTATGTTTTATGAAAGGGTTATTCTTTGGAAGCAAGTAATAGACTACACCACAGAACTGAACGTATGGAGTGTACAAGGTTTTCTTGGCAAGACTAGCTGGTTTTGACCAGATAGGTCTCATCAGTGACCCTCAAATATTTTCAAAATTCCATAAGAGAATCACCGAACCCAAAGAACACGAAAATATAAACTACATTATGATTAACCCTTTTTGTACCAAATGGAATCATCCTCCTTATATATAGCAGGAGTCCATTTCAAAATTTAGGGGTGTCAGGTTGTGTTTTCCTCAAAACTGATTTGGAAAATGGCTGAACATTTTGCAAATAGTGTAGGCCTTGATCAGACAAAGCACTCTGCGGCGTCTGATCTGGGCCTGCACTGTTTGCCAAGCGCTGATATCTACGCTTTACTATCACTGATTTGTAGGAAATCCGGTACTGAATGGGTTAAGAGCAGGGATACTTTTTAAGACCGGCCCAGAGTCTCTCAACATGCAAGGTCAGAATTCAGAATCGGAACGAACATCTTCAGCGCTGATATCTACGCTTTACTATCACTGATTTGTAGGAAATCCGATTAACGGTTTAGAGAAAATATCCACGAAATTCATGTCGTTATGACTTAGTTCTGTTTAAAAAAACAAAAACAAAAAAAACTCTAAAACATTGAATCGACGTCGGATTAGGGTCTAGACTGTTTGCATATAGTACAGGAGTTCCGGACATTTTTTCCAACACATATTCTGAGACAATTGACCCGCCAGTGCTGTCTGTACTTTGTTCTTATGTTCACGCCTGTTTCAATATATTATTCAGTTAGAAGAACACTCTACACCAATGTGTGTGTGTGTGTGCGCGCGCGCGTGTGTGTGCGTCCGTGCTTGCGTGTGTGTGTCTGTGTTTTAACCCCTACCAACATCTAAGGTGATACGGAGATGGGACCTCGGTTTTAAGACTGATCCGAATGTCTGGAGAAGCCTTGGATCGAACCCACGAACCTGGCTTATGAGGCGAGTAGCATGACAACTACATTGATCATTTGACGCAGTCTGAGATTTATTAAGTAACTATCCCAGTGGGGAACAACCCACGTCAGAGCAGTGACGTCATAACCATTAGCAGGTTTGCCAGCGTTAACTACACAAAAACAAGTAGGCGCAGTCGGTGCATTATGTCATAAAAGAATCAAACATACTGAAATCAGTCTCAGAAATGTGGCTCCTTCTTTAAATAATTCAACACGAGCTGATTTTGCAATGGTGTCGGAACTACCATTGTTTACAGCGCCGAATCAAATTTTGTGGGAAGCTATCGAAGCCTTTTCAATGTTTCCAGGAAAACATAGCTCACCGATGGGATGTAAATATTGTTCGTTACCAGCTGAAGTATGTTTTCTGAAGACTCGTAATGTACATATCTAGTTTGAAGCATTTTATCTACCCTATTTAAACCAATATGGCCGCTACTGAAATGGGTAGGACATCTCTGCTATGACGTAGGTTGTCACCCTTGTATCCTGTACTGTTTGGAGGTCATCCGTATTAACACTGAGGTCAAAAATCAATAATCATGTTTTCAATGGTGTCAATTTATAGAAATGCCATTAATCAAGTAATTACATATTGGCCCAATTTCAGGTCCTCGGTCTGCTGTATTGGCCTCGGCCTTCGGCCGCGGGCAAATACAGCAGACCTCGGATCTGTAACTGGGTCAATACGAAATTACTTGATTAATAGCATAAGAGTATTAAATTCAATAATTCACAAGTGGAAAGAATATGCAATTTAATTAGATACGCCCCATATCGATACACGTACAGCGCCCTTAACAACGTCGCGTTTATTAGTGGCGGAAAATTGATATTTCTGTTTACTGTTTGTTTGATTTAAGGTTTAACGTCCCCGTCAACACTGTAAATGTCATTTTGGAGACGTTGCTTCATGCAATTGTGTGGGAATTTTACCCGACATTGAGATGAAATGACACCTCAAGCCCTGCCGCCCAATGAAACCAATAAGGTTTATATGCATGGACGGTCCGACTCGCACCGCTTTGCCTGGGCAAACTTAGATCCTCTAAGCGGTTTACCAGTATTCGGTTTCAGCTCTGCGTGGAAGCACCATGCAGCCCATCTATTTCTTCAAGCCCCGATGGGCGGGGGCAGATATTTCTGTTTGGAAAAAATATGAATAAAATGTGTGTTAAATGTTATGTGATCAACGGAATCTTGCATTCGTTCTCATGTATTATCTAATGTACCAAACTCGGCAAGCCCTCGCACTCAATCTCGTTTCCTCAACTCGTTTAATAAATTCAGTAATACATGAACCCTCGTGTAAGATCCTCTTTGTACACCATGGATGTTTCTCACTACTCCAATGTACAGTCGCACTTAAATGGTTCGAACACTTTTTGGACCATTTGTTTGTTTGTTTGTTTGTGTTGCGGTTTAGCCGTCCCCATTAAAGCTACAGACGTTGCTTACAATTTTGTGGAACAATTTTCCCCGACCTTGAGATGAAATGATATCTCAAACCCTGCCGCCCAATGAAACCAATAGTGTTTATAGGCATCGACGTTCCGACTCGCAACAGTTTGCCTGGGCAGGCTTTGACATTCTAAGCGGTTTACCAATACGATGTTTGTTTTTGTTTGATTTGAGGTTTAACGTCCCCGTCAACACTGTAAAGGTCATTTTGGAGACGTTGCTTCCAATTTTGTGGGACTTTTACCCGACATTGAGATGAAATGACTTCTCAAGCCCTGTCGCCCAATGAAACCGATAGGACCAATACGATGTACTCATGTGCTGTCGGTTGCAGCTCTGCGTGGCATCACGAAAACACTCATATATAATTTTCACCCCCCTTAAACCCCACTTTTATATAGTAAAACTTTGGTTTCCGGGGGTATACCTTATTTTTCTTATTTCTGCTCTAAAATATAGATTGTAGGTACTCGTTAGAACCGCCTCGATAAGGCGGTTCTAACGAGTGCCCACAATCTATATTTTGAGCAGAAATAAGGAAAATATCACAATTGTTCATCATAAAATTTTCATTTTTTCGGCGATTAAGGTGGCAATATATTTGTATAGGCGTGTTTGCGTAATGGAAGCGTCATGAAACCAAACCTATTTCCCCAAGCCCCGATTGGCATGGACCTCGGATGTGTAATCGTAATGATATAGATGGGTGCTTGTAGAACATTACGATAACACACCCGTGCGAAATCGTGCATTGTTTTCATATATTTAAAGTGGCTACATTACGAAAACACGCCTATCCAAATACAGTGTAAATTTTACCGCCGAAAAAAAACAACTAAATTTTAAGAAGAAAAATTGCGATATTTTTGTTATTTCTGCTCACAATACTCGTTAGAACCGCCTCATCGAGGCGGTTCTAACGAGTACATGAGGCGGTTCTAACGAGTACCCACAATCTATATTTTAGAGCAGAAATAATAAAAATAATGCTTACCCCTGCAAACCCTAGTTTTTCTATATAAAAGTGGGGCTCAAGGGGGTAAAAATTATACAGGCGTGTTTTCGTGATGTTTTCTGAAAAAAATTTCCGCGATAAGTTTTTCATATTTATAGCGCACACATAGATTGTGGGTGCTCTTTGGAACCGCCTCATTGAGACGCCTCTGTCGAGTACCCACAAGCTATGTTTTTGAGCTACCAAAAAAAAATAATATTAACCCCTGTAAACCCAACTTTTCTCTGTATAAAGTGGGTTAAGGGGGTGTTCCTTTCACGGACTTGTTCACTTGATGAAGGTTTTTGCTATGTTTTGGGGTGGCTAGGTGAGGCGGCAACAGTGGCGTGTGTGTGTGTGTGTGTGAATTCGAGTTTAACGTCGCTTTCAACAATTTTTCAGTCATATCACGACGGTGTCTGGTTGCGACAGGGAGCTCAATGCTCACGTTTATAGTGCTGCCTCACTGAAGTATCATGTCCCAGACTCATTACATGATACCACACCCAGTCACAATATCCTGACACTGGATCGACCAGTCCTAGCTCTACCCCGTAAATCTGAGTGCCAAACGAGGAGCAGCTAGTACCATTTTTAACGACTTTGGTATGTCGCGGCCCGGGATCGAACCCGAGACCTCCCGTTCCCCGGAGCGGACACTCTACCAACTGAGCTATCGGGGCCGGTGACAGTGGCGTGTATCTTACGTCACTTGGGTGTACAACTGATATTGGCTTACATTTTAGCACTGCCTCCTCTGTTTTCCAAAACATCCGTCTGTGTTTCGAAGAAACATTTCAAGCTATTGTCGTCACTCCAGCGTCTACATGTACGTTGTCATAGTTGTCGTTGCAGTCGTCTGAAAAAAATAACATTGGCTGGAACTTCAAAAGGATTTGACCCAGCCTTATGAACCTTCATGCACATACTAATCATCACAAGAGCTATATTCGGACCAAAAGCCATCCCAGCAGGCACATGGTGTAATTGTGACGTCACATCAACGTCGGTAAAACGTCATGACGATTATGCAACGTCACATCAATGTCGGTGCAACGTCATGACGTTGCACCGACGTTGATTTGACGTTGCTTTAGCAACGTGTGCCTGCTGGGATAACTGTACTGTTGATTTTGGCTGAATTATCTCCCCTTTTCTTTTCTTTTTTCTGAAACACATTTTCCCTCATTTCAATACTATTTATAACAGAGCCTTCAAACTTCACATGTATATTTCTTGGGATAATACCGTAGAATTGATACCAAACTTTCTGACCTGTGACCTTGACCTTTAAACTTTGACCCATTTTTTTTCTTCAAAAATTTAACCAAAAACTTTAGTCTTGATCATATTTCCAAAAGAAGTTGGCCTACACACACTAACCATCACAAACGCTATATTCTGTCTAAGTTCCATAACTATAAATTGCAATTTGTCTAAATCATCTCCCCTTTTCTCTCAGTTTAAAACATATGGTACTCATTTTAGTAGATCTACCACTAACAATACAGCATTCAATGTTCATATGTTGGTTCCTTGGGACAAGACCATTCCCCTGTTACCAAGCTTTTTGACCTGTGGTCTTGACTTAAACCTATTTTTCGAAAAGTGTAACCAAAAACTGTAATCTTGGCCATATTTCCAAAATGATTTGCACTAGCCTCATGAAACTTGACACAAATCTGTATGAGCAAAGGGCCTACATTCTTACCAAGTTCCATAATTCTATCAATTTGACTGCTTTATCCCCCTTTGTGACATACGAAAAAGCGCCTCTTTCAAGAAAACGTTTAGTCTCTGATTTTAATAACACAAACAATACAGCTTTAAAAATCGCATGTGAGATCCTTGGGCAAGACCTTTCCACCATATCAAACTATTAAACCAGTGACCTTGAGCTGTGTTCTATTTTTTTTTTTCGAAAATTTAATAGAAACAAAAAACGTTGATGGATGGAGTAAGTTAATTGTCTCGATTCCTGATCTTTGTTTTACCTCTACTTTCCTACTATATATTGGTTACATAAACTTAATAAAAGACCATATAAAGCACGGTTTATTGCAAATTCAAGCTCTTGTACCACCACTGAACTCTCCAAATTATTAACTTCATGTTTTACTGCCACCAAAAAGCATATGCTAAAATATTGCGACAAAGTCTTCGAAAGATCAGGTAGTAATCTGTTTTGGTCTATAAAAAATCCAAATGCAATTTTAAATAAATTGAAATCCAGGCGTTTCCGTGCTTCAAGTCTGTCTACTTACGCTTTTCCAGCCTTTACACTACACTTCCTCATAATCTTATAAAAGAACAACTTAATGATGTAATTGAATGGACATTTCATAGCGAAGACTACCTCTATCTTGTATGTAATGTAAGAAATGCTTTTTGCACTTCTGAACAGCATAAAATTATACTTTATGGTCATGTCAGAGAGTGTGTGAAACTCTCACCTTTCTACTTGACACAATTTACATAAGATTTTGGTACTAAGTTATTTAGACAAGTGGTAGGTATTCCGATGAGTACTAATTGCGCAACACTTGTGGCTGATCTGTTTTGTTTTGTTATGGGAGAGACTTCACGATGTCCCTTTCTGCTGAAAACTGGTCTGAAATCATTGAAGCTTTTAGTTCCACTTCTAGATATTTGGATGATTTATTAAATATTGATAATACCTATTTCGATGGTTTGATCAGTCAAATTTACCCCCTAGAACTTCAGTTAAATAAAGCAAATTCTTTTGATACTGAGGCCCCGTTTTTTATTTACATCTATCTATTGTAGATGGGTTTGTTTCTTGCAAAATTTATGATGGAACGCGATGATTTTGATTTTGAGATTGTATACTTTCCTTTTTTTTTTTGGATGGTGATGTTCCTCGTACGCCATCCTATGGCGTTTATATTTCACAATTAATTCGAATTGCCAGAGTGTGTAGTCATGTAACTGACTTCAAGACTCGTAATAAATTGTTAACGGCTAAACTTCTTAATCAGGGTTATCGGTACAATAAACTACGCAAAGCCTTTTCAAGTTTTTATAGACGTCATTCTGATTTAATTTCAAAATTCAATATTGGACTTAAATCACTTCTGCAACAAGGTCTATATATAACACTAATGACTTGAGCACCCAATTTCGTAAAATCATTATTCGATATAAAACGATTGGGTACAACATACATGCTATACGACAGACTGCATGCATGGTAGTTAACCCAATCACGGTTGACAAGTTTGCTTCCCTCTTTAATTGCACGCCGGTGGGTCAGTCCTCAGATTCTATGACGGTTCCAGCGTTCCTTCATGCGGACTGAACAAATTATTTGCCTTAATCGCGACGGAAGTAAGGGCGAGGATTGTGGCCACGTGAAATCGATTTTAGCCCCCCCCAGTGGAATTCGTTTCCGCTGACCGTTCCATGGCGGTTCTTCTGTCGCGGTTTATTTTTGTTATCGTTTTTTCTTTGGAGTTTGTGCCGCTTATATTATTTTATTCTGGATAGCCTTTTGGTCGTTTTGTGGGAAAGTAACTGTCCTTATGGCTTTTCGCTGTTGGTGTTTCCGTTGGGGTCTGTTGCTTCATGTTTGTGTTTTTTCCCTTTGGTGTCTATGATGGGAGCTGTGGGTTAATTGTATCGATTCCTGATCATTGCCTCTACTTCTATTTTACTGAGAATTAGAGCGATCTAATTCAATGTAACGTTTGTTGGTGCCTGATACTCTGTCTCTGGTTGGGCCCATCGGAGTCTAATTGTTGGTTTTCTTTTGCCCCGGCATTTCAGTGGTTTCTTGCTGTCGAGTGCTCACCGTTGTTTCATCTCTGTGGTTGTTTGAGTTTTTGTGTTCACGGAGATATTGCAAAAAGGAGTTAGGAGGCCTTCATGCGGCTAAACAAATTATTTGTCTAAATCGCGACGGAAGTAAGGGGCGAGGATTGTGGCCACGTGAAATCGATTTAAGCCCCCCTCCACCCCCAACCCCACCCCACCCCACCCCCCAGTTGAATTCGTTTCCGCTGGCCGTTCCAAGGCGGTTCTTCTGTCGCGGTTAATTTTTGCTATGGTTTGTCTTTGGGTGTTTGTGTCGCTTATATTATTTTATTTTGGATAGCCTATTGGCCATTTTGTGGGCCCCTTTGGCTTTCCGCTGTTGATGTTTCCATTGGGGTCTGTTGTTTTTGTTTCATGTTTATGTTTCTTTCCCTTTGGGGTCTCTGATGGGAGCTGTTGGTTAATTGTATAGATTCCTGATCATTGCCTCCACTTCTATTTTCCAATTACTTTAACCCGTTTTGTACCTGAAACCCCAGAAGGGGTAGTTGGCAAACAGTACAGGCCCAGATCAGACGCCGCAGAACGCGGCGTCTGATCAGGGCCTACACTGTTTGCAAAAAGTTAAGGCAGTTTCCAAATCAATTTTGAAGGTAACACAACCTGACATCCCTTAATTCCGAAATGGACTCCTGCTATACATAAGGAGGACGATTCCATCTTGTACAAAAAGAGTTAAAAGGCATTGCTGCAAACATTGTGGACCAGGATCAATAAATACGATACATTTGTAAAAGAATGAAGCAGATGACATCTCTTACACTTTACAGTTTTTTTTTTTTTTTTTTTGTTTTTTTTTTTTTTGGTTTTGGTTTTTACGGCCCTTTCAATATTATTTCACTCATATCGTTAATCAGAGGTGGACAAAAAACGGAGTACCCGGAGAAAAACCACCTGACCTTCCGTTGCAGAACTTGGCATTTCACATATGACCCGAGCGAGGCTCGAACCACAGCGATGAGAGATCTAATGATCAAGAGTCAGCGCTCTTAACCACTAGGCCACGGAGGCCCGCACTCTTTACAGGTAATTTACTCGTGAGGTGCAGTGTGATCTGAATTCACACTGTTTACAACAATGCATTTTAATGTAGCCAGTAGACAACAAAGCAAACGACAATAGCTTTATTTGCCGTCATTGCAAAATCTGTTGCAGAAACAACCTGTCCAAACGTCATGCATATATCATTGCAATACGCTCGTAGTTACGCAAACATCAACATTATGTAATACAGTCAGATACACCTGTACCACATGAAAACGTGGCATCTGATGACCACTTTATTCCCGTTTGTTGAGGCTTTACGTCCCAGTCAACACTAGTTAAATCATTTAGAGACGTTTCTTTCAATTAAGTGGGACTTTTACACTACATTGAGATGAAATGAGCTCCCAAGACCCTTCGCCCAAAGAAAACGCTACGGTTTAACCTATCATAATTCCTAGGCATGCATAGATTTTGTGATCTGCTACTACTGAAAGGTTCGGTGGGTTTTAATAGCTCTACACAGAAGCACCATGCGGCATTGCTCCAAGCCCCGATAGACGGGACGCTGGTCAGGTCATCAAGAAAGCACGCCTATGCAATTGTGATCCCCTTGAACCCTAATTTTATATAGCAACCGCCTCGGTTCTAAGAGTACCCACAATCTATATTTTGAGCAGAAATAAGAAAAATATCACAATTTTTTCATATTTAATTTTTCGATTTTTCAGCGGTAACATTTACAATGCATTTTTATAGGCGTGTTTGCGTAATGTTGTGTTTAGTCCTTGCTGTACTCATATACGACAGATAAAAACATCTTAGTCAAAAATCACAGATAAAGATAGAAAATCTATCTTAAAGAATTTTATATGTTGAACATGCTATTATTGTCCATATGTCATTGTATGACCTGGATTGAAAATAAAGGAATTGTACTGTACTGTACTGAATTATTGGATTTTTGCACATTAAGATATCTACAACCTATCTCTTGAGTATCCTCAACCTATGATTTGGGCCAGAAATAAGGAAAACAATGTATACCTCCTTAAACCCCAAGTTTTCTTTATATAAAGTGGGGTTTACGGGGGTGTTCATTTCAAGGACGTTTTAACGTTATGGTCTTGTTCATACATGTACAGTACATGGACAACAATCTTAAGGGATAAAAAGTGTTGGCTTTTTTCTATTATTATTCTCATAAAATATCTCGTTTTGGAGGAAAGTCATAAAATAAAACTATTGGATGGAATATCAATCTTGTGCGATACAGATAAGTGTTTGAATGTCATTTTACGAAATCCATACCCATAGATAACTACAGTAGACTCTCTTTATCTCAAACTCAAAGGGACAAGTAATTTCGGTTTGAGACAACAGTAGTTTCGGCCCCCCGCCCATCGGGGCTTGAAGAAATAGATGGACTGCATAATGCTTCCACGCAGAGCTGAAACCGACCGCACAAGAATACTGGTAAACCGCTTAGAGGATCACAACAGTAGTTTGAGATAAAAGAAATTGAACTCAAACGAACATATAGTGAAAGTAAAACAATTGTCACATAAATTTAAGTTTGGCTTAAGCAGTAGTTTTTAATATCAGTGTTTGAGACAACGAGAGGAAACTGTATTTCTCTCTTTTAAGCTTCGGAACATAATTCGCCTACATGTGCAATTGAAATTTGAAGCCCATCACGTGAACAAGTCCGTGAAATGAAGACCCCCTATACCCCACTTTATATAGAGGAAACTGGGGTTTACGGGGGTATACATTATTTTTCTTATTGCTGCTCCAAGACATAGGTTGTGGGTACTCGTTAGAACCGCCTCAATGAGGCGGTTCTAACGAGCACCAACAACCTATGTTTGCAGTATTTGTAAGAAAAATATCACGGATTTTCATCAGAAAAATGGCCATTTTGGAGATGTGAAAAATCGGACTATGTCGCACGGGTGTGTTATCGTAATGCAATACAGCGATTAGCCCAAGGTATTTTTCATGCCACTTATCTCGATGCTTTTCTTCACCGGGCCTCTTTTTAATGCAGTCTTGTCAAGTTTGTAATTCGATACTGACAAAACAGTTGGATATAGGATCCGAGTCCCTGGTTGAAATTCAGACCCCGAGCGTGAGATTTCCCTATCCTACATTAACAGACTCATGATGGATTATAATTCTCCCGCTTTTTAGGTCAAAAGCGAGAACCATGGAGGCAGCAACTGAAGGGAAAAAATCAACTTTTTATCCATGCATTTTTTTCGGTTTCAAAAGAGAACGCCTTTGATAAGTATACTTAAATCCGGCCCGACCCATCGGGGCTTGAAAAAATAGATGCGCTGCATGATGCTTCCACGCAGAGCTGAAACCGACCGCACACGAGAACTGGTTAACCGCTTAGAGGATCTAAGCCTACCCAGGCAAAGCGGTGCGAGTCGGAACTTCCATGCGTATAAACCCTATTGGTTTCATTTGGGCGACAGGGCTTGAGATGTCATTTCATCTTAAAGTCGGGTAAAAGTCCCAAACAATTGGAAGCACTGTCTCCAAAATGACATATATAAAGTTGACTGGGACGTTAAACCTCAATTCAAACAAACAAACATACTAAAATCATCGCGGTACCACTGATGATTTAGTACCCTTGAAGGTCGTACAGTCAGAGCTTACGTCATCAGCGTTGCAGTCACCAAAGTGTAAACAAATGAATAATGTATTGTCTAATCTGTTGATTGAATTTTAACGTTTAACGGAAATAAAAATATAGTTCAAATCAAATATAAGTAGTGGAAAACTGTACACACGTACTCATGACATTGCAAGCGAACCTGCCGCAGGTTCAACCATAGTGTTTTCGGTTCGAGGCACCGATTGTGCCCCCTCACAGCGCGGAAATATGGCTGAACAGATTGGCATCGGAACGGTTTCAGGTCTCTGGAGCTTGATGTTGATGAAAGCAAAATACCTAGCACTTAAGTCTGTTTTCGACACTATGTTTGAGATAGCCATGTGACTGTCACCCAGAAAACAATTATGCCAATATATGTATTAGTGTCATCCTTGTATTGGGAGGGCCGCAACTAATGTTGTGAGACCTTGTGGCCCGACCCATTAGCTCTGTTACTGCAATAAAATATTTTAAACTGAACAGTTATGCCAATATATGTATTAGTGTCAACCTTGTATTGGAAGGGCCGCAACTAATGTTGTGAGACCTTGTGGCCCGACCCATGAGCTCTGTTACTGCAATAAAATATTTTAAACTGAACAATTATGCCAATTGATAGGTATTTATGTCAACCTTGTATTGGGAGGGCCGCAACTAATGTTGTGAGACCTTGTGGCCCGACCCATGAGCTCTGTTATTGCAATAAAATATGTTTCAACTGAACAATTATGCCAATATATGTATAAGTGTCAACCTTGTATTCGGAGAGCCGCAACTAATGTTGTGAGACCTTGGGGCCCGACCCATGAGCTCTGTTACTGCTATAAAATATGTTTCAACTGAACAATTATGCCAATATATGTATTAGTGTCAACCTTGTATTTGGAGGGCCACAACTAATGTTGTGAGACCTTGTGGCCCGACCCATGAGCTCTGTTACTGCAATAAAATATTTTAAACTGAACAATTATGCCAATACATGTATATGTATTAGTGTCAACCTTGTATTGGGAGGGCCGCAACTAATGTTGTGAGACCTTGGGGCCCGACCAATTAGCTCTGTTACTGCAAAAGAATATGTTTAAACTGAACAATTATGCCAATATATGTATTAGTGTCAACCTTGTATTGGGAGGGCCGCAACTAATGTTGTGAGACCTTAGGGCCGCAACTAATGTTGTGAGACCTTGTGGCCCGACCCATTCGCTCTGTTACTGCAATAAAATATTTTAAACTGAACAATTATGCCAATATGCAAATGAGTCTGGTCATGGGCTCATAGAAGAAATCTGTCACGAGATCAAAAAAGCCAACGCACGACAAAACCTACAATAAGACATGTGCGCCCAACGAAGACACAGATCAGCCTGCGCATCCGCGCAGTCTGATCACTCTTCGTTGTGCGTTCTGAGGATAGCTAAAGGCCAAACGCTTCTTCAAGCAGCAAGAGAAGTCTCTGGTTAGACTATATGGGTGCGGGGGCTGATTTGATTCTTCACTGGGCGCACATGTATGGCGTCCGCGGGCATCAATTACAGCACGACATCACCTGCGCATGCTCGTAATCAGAGTATGTATCCGGTTTTGTGGAATCAGCCTTCATTCAGCATCCAATGAATCTTTGAGCTTCTGTAAAGGCCTCGGCTACACAGGTCGGGCTGAAACAACACGCTGTAGCATGTCCCACGTATGCTCAATCGGATTTAAGTCCGGTGATCGAGCAGGCCGGTCCATACGAACGATTGTCTCAAGTTCCAGAAAGGCACCAATGACGTGGACACGATGGGGACGGGCATTATCGTCCATCAGAATAAAACCCGGGCCGATAGCATCAGCATATGGTCTCACAAACTGATCAAGAATCTCATTACAGTACCTCACTGCCATTAACGATCCGTTTTCAACGACGAAGTATTACCGTTTACGCTTATCCCAGCCCAAACCATGGCTGATCCCTTTCCATAACGATCATGCTATCCCACATTCAAGTCATCGAATCGCTCTTTTGACATTCGCCACAGTAATTGGCGTTTATCAGTGAAGTATACACAGAATCTGGACTCGTCAGTAAACAGTACTTGCGTCCAGTCACGAACCGTCTACCCGACGTGAGTTCTGGCAAAGTCCAACCGGTTTTGCACGCGCTGTGTCGTCAACGGAACACGTACAGCAGACTTCCTGGAATTAAATCCGAACTCTTGGAGCCCGTTTCTGACAGTGTGTGTAGAAATTCGTACACCAGCTCCGTTCCTAAGCTCGTTATGCAAACACGTACATGTATGGTTCAGGAACCGTTGACGTCGAGACTGAATAAACAACAACAACAAAAAAAAAAAAAAAACGGTCCTGACGTTGAGTTGTAGCCTTTTCTCGACCCCGCCGTGTCTTACTGAAGGATTTCCTTGGGTAAGATGCCGACTCCACAATTGGGAAACCACGCTCTGTGACACATTCAGAATCCCAGCAACACGACGTTGAGAGACGCCAGATTCCAACATTCTGACGCCACGATTCATTTTTCGGGGCTCAGACGGTTTCTTAATTGTCCTCTAGGCATTTTAGAGTTTCACAAATGAAATCCTTTTTACGCTTCATTACGAAAACACGCCTATTCAATTACATTGTAAACTTAACCACCGAAAAAAAAACACGAACATTTTCAGATGAAAAATTATGATATTTTTCTTGTTTCTGCCTTAAAATATCGATTTTGGGTACTCGTTAGAACCAACACTTTATATTTTAGAGCAGAAATAAGAAAATAAGGTTTATCCCTGTAAACCCCAGTTTTACTATATTAAAGTGGGGATCAAGGGGGTCAAACTTATATAGGCGTGTTTTCGTGATGTAGTAAAGGAACACTGACAAGTTTGATTTTTCTGTTGGAATGCAGTGTTACGCAAGATTTTGGGGTTGCATGAGCTCATTTGCGAAGTGTGAGAAGTGTACACTTTCATTAGTACTGAATTGCGCATGAGTTTCTGCTTAAGATATTTACCAATATACGGAGTACAAATTCTGTCAAGAATTTTTTAATTTTCAGTGCAAACTTTGGTATATAAAAAGTGATCCCTACCAAACTTTGAGAAGTATACATAGGCTCTGCACTAAGACAGATGGAATTTTTATCTTAAACATTATTTTTTTTTCATCTTGGAATTGGCTGATACATTTTATGAAGAGGAAGACACGTTCGACTATACAGTTAAGGGGAACGGCAGATTTCCGCCGTTTTACAGACAACTTTCGGGACTTCCTGCTCGTTTTCTATAGCAGTTCCACCGTAAAAGGGGGATTACTCAAAGGAATGAATTTGCGCCTCAGTAGCCAATTCTTTCCTTTAAGTGTTGACCCCTGTTGACATGGGAGACAAAATACTTTTGCAGGAGTTGTCTCCCCTTCCCAACCATCGTGTTTGTAATATGTTAATGTTATAATGAGACTGCGCAGATTCTTCACTGTTCACGCACGTATCAGACGGAGACGCGTTAGTGCGCATACTTACATCATTGCCCGTATGTCACGGTACATATATTATTTGAAATCCTCCGCTTATTTCCTGTGGACAGATCTACGTATTGTTTAACGTTGGGTCTGGCTATTTCTAAAAGGCCTTTTTTTCAAGTTTTTCGCCGCGCTTTTCGGCGTCTGATCTGAGTTTACACTGTTTGTCAAAGTCCTTTCCATTTTGGTCATCAGGCAATTATGGGATTATTAATGACCCTATTAAGTAATAGGGTAACATATGCTCACCAGTGACCCTATAAAAGACCGATCAGATATGGCTGCACAGCACACAGAGGACGTGCATTTGACAGATCTACTTTGGAACCATGAATATATTTATTCTTAGCATTGCGTTTATTGTTGTGTTAGGTAAGTACCTTTTCTCTATTTATGCAAAATGAAATTAAGTAAATTTAACTTATTTTTTTCTCCTGGTACTCCTGTTTTCGGCCACCCGTCTGATTAACGATTGGCTCGCAGTAAAATCTAATAACGTAAAATAAACAAGTTAAAAGAAAATATACGGCACAAGAACGTTTTTTTTTTTTTTTACAATGAAATAATTATTTAATTACTATTTAGAGTGAGTTTGCTACTTGCATTGGTCCGTCTAAATTCGTGACAGTTATTTTTTATATTTATTTATCAAGCCCTCACAACAACCATTTTACGTTCATAACAATAACGCACCCATATGCAAAAAAAATGTGTCTTCCTTTTCTGTAGAACTAGCATTATTAGTTGAAAAATTTCATTTTTTTTTCTTATTTTAGATCGAAATATAGATTGTTTGTGCTCGTTAGAACCGCCTCAATGAGGCGGTTCTAACGAGCACCCACAACCTATGTTTGCTAAATAAATAAGAAAAATACCACGGATTTTCATCAGAAAAGTAGCCATTTTAGAGATGTGAAAAAAATGGACTATGTGACATGGGTGTGTTATCTAAATGGTTCATGTGTTCTAAGATGACTGATATAGTGGGATCTAAGCGGTTTACTAGTACTGATGCGCGGTTGGTTTCGGTTCTGCGTGGAAGCATCACGCAGCCCAATTTATTTCTTCAAGCCCTAATGGGCGGGGGCGCTGTGTTCTAAGATGACTGATATAATGGGGTCTCTGGGGGTGTGCATTACACGGACCTGCTAACATGACGGTCTTGAAGTAAAGATCGTTATAATTATACATAGTGCTTAATTCAGGAATAAAGTTTAACTTCAATGCCTCGAATACCTTTGGGAAAATGAAATTTTGTTCTGGATAGAGATAATTCGAACTACCCAGGTAATTTGAATTACCGAGATATAATCAAAGTACCAACACCTGAGGAATAATGGGCATGAATTTCAGGATGCATTTTTGAACTTTTATAAGATAAATGTAAGTTGTGTGTACTCATTAGAACCGCCTCATTGAGGTGATTTTAGTGAGTACAGATAACAAACTTTTTAAGGGGAATGGAAACACCTAGCATATTTTTTCCGCTTTTTTCAAAGGGAGACAAACTTTCGGGACTTCCTGATTGCTTTTCTCCTTGGCCGTCCTGGCACAGCCCCACTGAAAAAGGGTCTGCTCTTAAAGGAAAGGATTTGCTTCGAAGGAGCAAATTCTTTCCTTTAAGAGTTTACCCCTATTGACATGAGAGACAAAAATACTTTTGCAGGAGTTGCCTCCCCTGAAGGTGTTCCCATTCCCCTTAAAACAGTGCAGACCCAGATCAGACTACTCCTAAAGGTCTGCACCAGTTGCCATTCCGTCTGCACCTATTTGATTTCTTGCTGGAACAAGAAACAAACATCACGAAAACACGCCAAAAAAAAAAAAAAAAAAAAAAAAAAATCAGTTGAACATGAATATATGAGGAGCTGGAGCTATGAGACGAATACTCTATGGACCATTACGAAAACACGCCTATTCAAATATATTGAAAAGGTTACCCCCCCCCCCCACCCCCCTACACACACCCCCACCCTCCCACCCACCCCCCCCCCCCCCCCCAAAAAAAAAAATGAAAATTTTCAGATGAAAAATTCTGATATTTTTCATATCTTTGTTCAAAACTTGGATTGTGGGAACTCGTTAGAACCGCCTCGTCGGAACCGTCAATCTCTTTTGAGCAGAAACTTTATAAGAAACAATAATGTATACCCCTGTAAATCCCAGTTTTAACTTATAAAAGTGTGCTTTAAGGGGGTCAAAAATATAGGCGTGTTTCCGTGATGCTATGGACTCAAAAGCCAGTTCAAGTTTGCCATATGGAGGTCCATTTACACTTGTTTCACGTGTTATACATGTACACCTGTCAGAGACAAATGAGCCCCGCCAAGCGAATTTGTGTCTTCGAGCATTCCGTCATAACAAATTTTAACTGCCCATGCCCAGCCATTCAGAGGGGCCAGGGATATGGCTTTCTGTCTGAAAGTTCCTCTTGATTCACTGCTTGTATGAGCGAGCAGCGAAGGTTCCTGCTCGCATAGGCGATAAGTACCAAAATCGCTTAGCGGGGCCCAAATGAGATAACGTGTGTGTCTTGTTATTGCTACTGCTGTTTTTGTTTGTGTTATTGATTTTATTATTATCAGAAGTATAGATCGTTGACTGTTTACTGAACACTACGTCATACGGACCATTCCATCGGAAACCGTTATGTGGGGGTTACCAACTTTTTCCTCGCTAAATTCACAAAATCTTTGCTGTATATTATTCTGATATGACAGAGTTGCAGAAATACAATGTGGCGGTATTGGTTAGATGCATAAACTTTAACGACCTAGTTACCCAAAGGTCGTAGGTTCGAATCTAAAATTTTGAATAACATTTTTATTTTTCGTTCTTTTGTTCCTTTAATATACAGTTTTATGCAGCCTGTGGCAAGAAATGTTCAAGCCTGAGCTTTTGGAACTTTGCAAATGCAATAAACCAGCTCCTCATCGAGTTGACCAGCTTTGAAGAGACACGGGCACACAGTTCTGTGGCTTTCGCCATACCATCCTGATCTGAATGCCAAAATGATGATATAGGGAAATTTTTATATTGGCCAAGGAAATGTTCAGCTTCGAATGACAGATATATAGATATATAAATAAAGGCTCTGATCGAAGAAGACATTGGAAGCATTGTTGAAAAAGAATGACCTGCGTGCTAAACACATGTCGAAAAGGCTAACAGGATTATTGTTTTGTTTGATTTGAGAATTAACGTCCCCGTCAACACTATAAAGGTCATTTTGGAGACGTTTCTTCCAATTTTGTGGGACTTTTACCCGACATTGAGTTGAAATGACATATCAAGCCCTGTCGCCCAATGAAACCAATTGGGTTTATTAGCATGGACGGACCGACTCGCACCGCTTTGCCTGGGTAGGCTTAGATCCTCTAAGCGGTTTACCAGTACTCGTGTGCGGTCGGTTTCAGCTCGACATGGAAGCATGATGCAGCCCATCTATTTCTTCAAACCCAAACGGACGGGGGCCTGAACAGGACTATTGCAACACTGACATCGCTGTTGAGGCTGAAATGGAGTGAATCATTAAACACATGGACTCTGACAGTGACGTTAGAGAGAAGGTACAGAGACTACTTCTGAGGGTGATGAATCTACCGACACTGCCGAAGAATCAAAACTGTTTTTGTAATGCAATTTCGAAATATGAAATTCTGAATTTCAAGTTAATGTGAATAGCTGAAATTTGAAAATAATGAATTTCATATTAATATTAAAAACAAACAAAGGATATATATAATACAGAAAAAAAAAAGAAAAAAAGTTTAAAAATAATCACACAGTGCGCGTGTCTCTTACATCCATCGCCCTCATCACACCGAGGACTTCAATGATTCTGACCTGTAACTGTAACCACTCGGCTATTTGTTATTCAAGGGCATTTTTGCGTACATTCAACCGACATTCAAAAAACCCTGTCTACCATCAAATTATTGCGTAAGTTATTTGATTTTAAGTTTTTAGTTCTTCTCGTCAATTTTTGTCATATTTTTATTTTCTATCTTTTATAATTCAAACAGTGTGTTCTTTTGTTGCGCATGGGAATGAGTTTCAGCTTTTATTTAAGAAGTTTGCATTCACTGATGACATTGTCATCCCTAGATAACGGTATCAGATGGACCGGCCCGTGTGACGTAATGTTCAGTAAACATTCATCGACCTGTAGTAGCAGTCGTGGAAGTAAGAGAAATAATAGAAGTCTGTCTGCTTGTTTTGGAGTTTAACGGCCCAGTTAACACTATTTTAGGTTTTTTTTTAGCCGGTTTGCTTACCCATCGATAGACTTATACGTAAGCGGTTAACCAGTACAGTGCACATTCTTTCCCCAGAAAGAAGTTATAGAAGTGAAAGTAGAAGTAGCGGTAGTAGTAGTTTTTTTTTGTACGAATTGAGGTTAAAGGTCCCCGTCAACACTGTTTAGATTATTTTGGAGACGTTGCTTCCAATTTTGTGGGACTTTTACCCGACATTGTGATGTAATGACGTCAAGCCCTCCAGCCAAAACAAAAACGGGTTCATATGTACGGACGGTCCGAGTCGCATCACTTTGCCAGGGCAGGCTTAGACCGTCTAGTACTCATGTGCGGTCGGTTCAGCTCTGCGTGGAAGCATCATGGAACCCATTTTTCTAAGCCCTGATGGGCGGGGGGCAATTTCACGTCATATACATCTGTCTGAGACAGATTTTTGGGGATAATGTACATGTATGAGTCTTCTTATTGTTGCTGCAGTATTTGTTGTTTTTTTTTTTTTTTTTTTTCTTCTTCTTCTTATTATTATTATTATTGTTATTAATATCATAATAAGTAGTAGTAGAGTAGTCGTAGGAATAGTAGAAGTAGTAGTAGTAGCGGCATTAGAAGTACTAGTAGTGGTAGTAGTAGTGATAGTCCTACTACCAGTAGTAGTTGTTACTTTGTTATGTTTGTTGTTGCTGCTGCTGCTGCTGTTGTGTCAATAAAGAGCAGACCTGATATTTTCTAAGAGGCTTGATTTTACAGAAAAGAAAACGGAATGAGAAAAAAAAAACAACAAAAAAAAAAAAACAACAGAAAACAAAATAGCGTGATACGTCATTTGTACAGTCATCATCAGTGAACTTCAAAAGAAACACTGTAGGTTGTACTTCAGAACAAGCATGTTCTTCAGAACAAAGAAACCTCCGTGGCCAAGTGGATTATGCTGCTTGTCTCGAACGTTCTATCCCCAGCTTCTCCAGCCTTTCGGATGAGTCTTTATACAGAAGGTGCGTATCCGTATGACCGTGGCTGTTGTAAGAACGTAAATCCCAAACCCACTTCATAGCAACAAGTAAAGTCATAAAGGATGTTTTTTTTTTGTCAATTCTCCATAAAAAACCATTAGGCAAATACACCTATACAAATACATTGCCACCTTTATCGCCGAAAAAATGAAAATTTTATGATGAAAAATTGTGATATTTTGATATTTTTCTTATTTCTGCTCAATATATATATAGATGAGGCGGTTCTAATGAGTACCCACAATCCATATTTTAGAGCAGAAATAAGAAAAATAAGGTTTATCCCTGCAAACCCCAGTTTTACTATATAAAAGTCGGGTTCAAGGGGGTCAAAATTATATAGGCGTGTTTTCGTGATGTATGTTGCCAGAATTCATTAGACTCGGCGAGGTGGTTCTAATGACTACCCACAACATAGGTGCATATGGAGAAATGAGGAAAACCACAAAATAACCCCATTATCTGTTGCTATGCGACGAACAATTACACTTCAGAAAAAAAATGTTTTGATTATTGAATTTATTAAACGAGTTGAGGAAAAAGGATAAAATGCGAGGCTTCGCCGAGCATTTTATCCCTTTTCCTCAACGAGTTTAATAAATTCAATAATACATGAGCACGGATGGAAGATTCTATTTATCATATGACATTTATATCGCATTTTATTCACGATTGTTAACAAAACTGTCAATATTCCGCCGTTAGTAAACGCGAGGTCGTTAAGGACGTCGTACATGTCACGTTATGGGACGTGTCTAGCTAATTTGCATATTTAATCCACTAGTGCATTATCGAAAATAATACATGGCGTTATTACACTCTCAGACGCGACGTCATATGATAAAAGTGATTACAGTCATTATTTCTCACATAGAATGTGCTTCTGATTTACAGGTGTCAGTGAGGCCCAACCCGACGCCACGTGTCCAGTGGTGGGTTGCCCATACATCCAGCATCCTGCGAGCTGCAGGGCTGCATCCTATCTTATATACCAGGGCCGTGCCTGCCAGCAATGCGACAAATGCATAGATAAAGGTAATCTATTTTAAGGGATTACCAATCGATCCAAAGTTACTAACTACTGGAGCTTCCCGCCTGGCATTTTCCACATGACAATCGCTGACCATGAACAATATAAAACAACAGGTTATTTATAGCAGCTTTTTGACGTCAGAGCGCTTCGTCAAAATTAACATCTGGACTCGGTTCGTGTATCGGGACATTGGTATACAGTGTAAACTAAGATCAGACACCATAAAATGCGGAGTCTGATCAGTTTCTTCACTGTTTGCTTAGCCTGCAGGAAATTAAAGCTTCAAGGAAACGGTCTAATTCCCCCGTTCAGCCCATTTTCCCAAAGTACAATCAGAGACAATCGACCCACCAATGCTGGCTGTGCTTTGATTATTAAGTACAATAGGTGATTTATGGATTGGTTGTTTGGGGTTTGACCACACGTCAACCCTAGTTGGTCATTTTGAGTCGTATCCCAGAAACAGCAGAAATAACAACACCCCACCCATCTACTCTTACCTGCTGCATGGACAGCAGGCCTTGCCATACTGTAAGCTAATATCAGTTAGGCACCCCAGTGATGCAAGATACACATCACCTTTGCCACATCCAACCACCCCCATTTGTCGTCGTATCTGACACTGTAATAATGCCACTATTGAAAATTGTACGCTTGGTAAATGTTTGCGACGACCAGTCCAAAAAGTTTGTTGTTGTTGTTGTTGTTGTTGTGTGTGTGTGTGTGTTCTACATTGCAGACTATATTTCCGCACACACCCGGTGGTTTGTATTTGTTTTATATACTTATACGCGATGTCGCGCAAACGATCACTTGAAAGTTTTTGATTCGCCAATAACAAGATATATGTAAAGACAACCAAAAGAGCTAAAATAAAAAAAAAACGCAATGCTTAATTAAAGGTCTTATCAAAATAATGCGAGGGATGGGGTGGTGTGTGTGTGTGTTTGTGGGGGGGGGGGGGTCGTGTAATCATGATCAGACGATGAGGTCTGCAGTGTCTGATATGGGTATTGTATGTTTGCCAAAATCAGAAAAATGTGACGCTTGATATATTGAAAATCGTACACGAGTTGTCATGTCACAGCGACACTCTCGATAGTTTCATAAATTTGGTTTCCAGTGACCACACGTGTAAGATACTGTTTATCATATAATGGTTGCAATCGCTATGCGTTTGTCACGGAAGCATCTTCGCGTTTCCTTGCTATTCTAACAAGGCAATGGGAAGGAAGAGTTTTTCATGCAACACATCACGAGGCGGAACAGCATGCCGAGTGACGTCGTTTAAAAGCTGCCAATTTATAACGTCACTCGTAGATTCCTTGACGTTAGACGGTGTAACGTCACTTTCTCGCACCGAAAACGTTACAAAAGGACATAAATGCATGTATTACAGTGAATAATTTTTGCGGGATCTCTCTTCTCACAATGGCGAAAGGTTGTGAACAGCATCATTATTGCCGATTTTCAGCGTTTGAGAATCGAAATAGATGAGCTCTGTGATTTGTTGAGTAATAGATCACAGTCTGGAGGTCAGTTGTAAAATAGATCAAATCACGAGCGACGCGCTCGTAATTTGATCTACTTTACAACTGGCCTCCAAACTGTGATTTATTACCAAATAAATCACAGAGATCAACTTTTTCTTATGTAACCACTTGTTTTATAGCTTATGTCATGATGTTACCCACTAATGTCAGCAACACAATATATTGAACATGTGATATGATTTTCGCAATTTTCACTGATAATATCCTTTTCCAGGGACACCTACTGATAGTGATGGATGTCCAAGTTTTCCATGTCTAACGATTGCATTCCCACCGGGATGTACTGGACGGAAGTATTTCATCTGGAAGGGGCGTCTGTGTCAAGACTGTGACGTTAACATCTGTGAATAAGACATTTATTAAAGAATTTAAGGGGAATGGATACACATAAACAGAGAAGTTCCTATATTAAGACCACCTTTGGGACTGTTCAAAAGTGGTCTTTAAGACCACTTTTGAACGGTCCCAAAGATAGTCCCAAAGTAGTTTAAGACCACTTTTGATCTGTCCCAAAGGTAGTCCCTGACCACAGGACATTATGTGCAGAAAACAAGGAGAAAGTATAGCTGCTCCTTTTTTAATAACCTTTTTAAAGCAGTATTAGTCTTAATTTTAGGCGGTCTTAATAGCGGAATTTCACTGTACAGTTTTCACAGGGTGACATCCTGGCATATACTATTTTTGAAGGAAGACAACTTCCAGGACTTAGATTAATAAAAAATGATTAGTTGTGTTATGTTTTGTTTTTTGTCGCGCCTGCTATTAGCATGGCGCGATATAGGCGCCCGGTTTTCCGTCCGTTCGTCCGTTCGTCCGTTTGTCCGTTCGTCCGTTCGTCCGTCCGTTTGTCAAGGCGTCAACATTTGCGACCACCCTAGCGTTCACCCTGAGGTTCAAGTTTATTTCTCAAGAACTATAAGAGCTTCATTAATGATACTTGGTACAAACTTGTATATGGGGATGACAACTTACATGAAAGCATCCATATTTGACCTTGACCTACATTTCATGGTTCACTGACTTTGTAAAATATTGCGACCACCCTAGCGTTCACCCTGAGGTTCAAGTTTATTTCTAAAAAACTATAAGAGCTTCATTAATGATACTTGGTACAAGCTTGTATCTGGGGATGACAACTTACATGCAAGCATCCATATTTGACCTTGACCTACATTTCATGGTTCACTGACTTTGTAAAATATTGCGACCACCCTAGCGTTCACCCTGAGGTTCAAGTTTATTTCTAAAGAACTATAAGAGCTTCATTAATGATACTTGGTACAAACTTGTATCTGGGGATGACAACTTACATGCAAGCATCCATATTTGACCTTGACCTATATTTCATGGTTGACTGACTTTGTAAAATATTGTGACCACCCTAGCAGTCACCCTACTGGTCAAGTTAATTTCTCAAGAACCATAAGAGCTTCATTAATGATACTTGGTACAAACTTATATCTCGGGATGGCAACTAACATGCAAGCATCCATATTTGACCTTGACCTACATTTCATGGTTCACTGACTTTGTAAAATATTGCGACCACCCTAGCGTTCACCCTGAGGTTCAAGTTTATTTCTAAAGAACTATAAGAGCTTCATTAATGATACTTGGTACAAACTTGTATCTGGGGATGACAACTTACATGCAAGCATCCATATTTGACCTTGACCTATATTTCGTGGTTGACTGACTTTGTAAAATATTGTGACCACCCTAGCGTTCACCCTAATGGTCAAGTTTATTTCTCAAGAACTACAGGAGCTACATTAATGATACTTGGTACAAGCTTGCATTTAAGAATGGAAACTTTTGTGCAAGCATCTATGTTTGACCTTGACCTACATATCATGGTTCGGTGACTTTGTGCCCCCACAGGCGCGACATAGCCTTCGGCGGAATTCTTGTCTTTCTATACTACGTCTTTAGTACATAACGTGAATACATGCACCCTTCCATAATACCCCTTTTGTTTCAGCTCCAACATCCTCTTCGTTCAACTAAAAACAATTTGATTTCCAAATGTCAGATCACTGTCTTTGCTGGCAAGAATGTACTCCGATTGTCACAAAGCACTGCGAAGACAAGTCACTCATGTTTGACAGTCACATGTGCCACCCTTGCATCTGTGACCTCAAAACAGTACACACTTTGATGTAAATTTCATCAGTTGAAATCATGACACCACATTTATTGTGGTGGTGGTGGTACATTGACTAATCAGTGGTCATCAATGACAAGTTGGTGTGCTCTTGATCTAGTACAGTGAACATTTTAATTGTCAAAATATTTCAGAAAAAAGAAACTTGATTTCTATTCAGATCCTTGATCTTTATATAGAAAAGAAACATCTGACAGCAGTGTAGAAGCCTCCGTGGTGCAGTGGTTACGCTACTCGCCTTGTAAACCAGGGATCGCAGGATCGATCCCGGGCTTCTCCAGACTTTCGGATGAGTCTTTAAACCGAGGTCCCGTCTCCGTATAACCTTAGCTGTTGATGGGACGTAAAACTTTAACTAACTCACTCACTCTGACAGCAGTGCCAGGAATAGAGTGTTGCAGCCGAAACAAATTGGGTTATGTCCTCTCATGGGGAATGGGAACACATTCCGGGGAGGCAACTCCTGCAAAAGTATTTTAGTTTTACTACTCTTAAAGGAAAGAATTTGCTCCTGAGAAGCAACTTCTTTCCTTTAAAAGTAGACCCTTTTTCAGTGGAACAGGTCTTGTAGAAAAGAGATTAGGAAGTCCCGAAAATTGTCTCACATTGAAAAATGGTGGAAATATCTGTCAGGTGTTCCTATTCCCCTTAATCACTAATATTCTCTTCAGCTAAACTACGTCACCATTACGAAAACACGCCTTTACAAATATATTGTACATTTTAACGCGAAAAAAAACAACGAAATTTTGAAGATAAAAAAATATCATATTTTTCTTATTTCTGCTCAAAATATAGATCGAGGGTATACGTTAGAACCGCCTCACGGAGGCGGTTCTAACGAGTACCCACAATCTATAATTTAGAGCAGAAATAAGAAAAATAAGTTTTAACCCTATAAACCCCAGTTTCACCACATAAAAGTGAGGTTAAAGGGGGGCAAAATTATATAGGTGTATTTTCGTGATGTCTTGTATGAATCAAGATAAAATAAAATTTGGCCTGGCACGGTGCCATAAATAAAATGTGGCATGCATGGGCAAAAGTATTTACATCTACGTCTGATATCAGTCTATTTGCAGGAAAGAACTATACACTTTTAAATCGTCTCTTTTGACATTACACATTAATAACTGAGTTAACAATTACTGATTAAGGATTTGGCTACCTATAGACATAAACCCTTAACAATTTAAAGAAAATCTGGTGTACAAAATAAAAAATTTGGGGGAAAATGTACAAAAGTGCACCCTGACTAGTAAGCAATAACAATAAGCACTTAGCCTTTGAGAGCATTCTTGTTGACTGTCAACATGGTTTTCGGAGTCAAAGGCCTTGCAAAACGCAACTTGTTCAATTTTACCATGTCATTGTGATCAATCTGGAGGAGGCCATAAACCATGGTCACAAACAGACTGTCTGAAATTTAATGTCGCCAAATGTCACTCTATGAGAGTGACAAGGCACCCTCCCCATAAACAGATTGTCCATGGTTATACATTACATAGGCAGGGTTTAGAGAACGTTTCTTCTGCTAAATACTTAGGGAGTTCAAATCACTGATGACCTCGAGTGGGGTTAACACATTAATGAGATAACTAGTAAGGCTACTAAGACACTCGGTTTCCTTCGCAGAAATTTGGCTTTCGCACCGAGGGAAACCAAGGATGCTGCATACAAAACTATAGTCCGCCCCAAGCTTGAATATGCAGCACCAGTTTGGATGCCCTATCATCAAAAGGAGATTGATAGAATAGAAAAATTCAGTTGGACCTGCAGACGCTGGCGCAACCAAAGTAACGTTGGAGAGATGCTTGAAGAACTCCAGTGGCCGGCTCTGCAGGAAAGACGTGAGCAGGCTTCTCTGACTCTATTCTATAAAATCCATAATAATTTAGCCATTATAGATAAGAGTAGGAACCTATCTGAAGCTGTTGGAGGGAGTAGGAGAACCAGGTCCCATCCCTTTCAGTATAACTGTCCTAATGCGTACACGGATGGTTTTAAGAGTTCTTTTTTTCCCCAGGACAACTGCAACTTGGAATGGCCTTACAATCGAAGCTGTCTATTCTGAGACAGTTGGTGGGTTTAAGGCCAAAATATAATATCCTAGGGTTGGGCAGGGGATAGGCATGGAATCCTTCCCCTGATGGCTTCTTGTAAATAGTTTTAATCTGCTGGTGACTGTGTCACAAAGCTCTTTTTCATGGGTTGGGGATTGAAAACTTTTTATGCCACACCCCAAACCTGTTATCATGGTCAGAATTGACCGAAAACAGTATCGGGAGAAAGAAAGAAAGACTTGATCATCATGGACTTCGCTAAGGCCTTTGACAAGGTACCTCACAGAAGGATATTATATAAACTGGAGTACTATGGGATAAGAAGATCCACACATAGGTGGATTATCTCATGGCTCTCTGGGCGCTCACAACAAGTTGTACTTGATGGCCAAGCGTCTGATCCAGTCCCTGTTTTATCTGGAGTCCCCCAAGGTGCGGTCCTTGGACCGGTTCTCTTCTTGGTTTTCATCAATGATCTCCCCGATAATATCATGTCATGGGCCGTTTGTTTGCTGATGATTGTGTCCTGTATAGGAACATATATTCTCCTTCTGACTGCCTTATTTTACAAGATGACCTGGATCAACTTGCACAGTGGAAGGCCGATTGGCAGATGAAGTTCAATGTGGCCAAATGTCACTCAATGAGGGTGTCACGACACCCTCAGGACAAGCCAATTAAGTTTGACTATACACTTCACCAGCAAATTTTGGAGCATGTTCAATATGACGATCTTGATTGGGGTCAACATATCTCTGAGATTTCATCTAAAGCAACTAGGACTTTAGGATCCCTTAGACGTAATTTGTTCTTTGCACCTAGGCAGACAAAGGGTGTTGCATATAAAACATTGGTTCGCCCTCAACTTGAATATGCATCACCCATTTGGCATCCCTATGTTAAAACTCAGATTCAGCAGGTGGAGAAGGTGCAGAGGATTGCTGCTCGATTGACCTGCAGGCGATGGCGAAATAGAAGCAGCGTCGGTGACATGCTTAATGAGCTAGAGTGGCCGTTCCTGGAGGCCCATCGTGAGCAGTCCTCTTTAAACTTCTTCTATAAGATACACTCTGGTTCAGTGTCTATTAATAAAGATAGGTACTTGACCCCTGTAAAAGTGTCGACCCAAACAAGGGCATCAAAAGTAAATGACTCACAATATCGTAGGTACCAGTCCTATAGTGATGCCCTGAAGAACTTCTTTCCTAGAACTATTCCTCAATGGAATAGTCTTTTCATCAATGGAATAGTCTTCCCTCCTCTGCGGTGAATGCCAAGTCCGCAGAAGAGTTCAAAGCCCGTGCAGTGTAAGATTGAGACTCAGAGGTATGCGTTTTAGGATACCTTTGTTATGCAGATTGTAAATAGATTTAAGGACGCATCCAGTCCCTCTTCCTTTTTTTTCTTCAGCTAAATTCTAAATTTAGCCACCCTACCAACTGAGGTTATGGCCAAATGTATAAGAAAAAGATAGATAGATAGATAGATAGATAGATAGATAGATAGATAGATAGATAGATAGATAGATAGATAGATAGATAGATAGATAGATAGATAGATAGATAGATAGATAGATAGATAGATAGATAGACTACAGCATGTTTTCGTAGTTTACGATATAAGTCAACATCAAGAAGAAAAACTAACATCTAAAATTTCCAAAACAAACATTCTAGTGAAATCTCAAAAACTGCATTTTTCATCGAAAATTTGAAAATATCGTTTCAAGCCAGAAACGACTCAAAAGTGCCTTCAATCGTTTTAGCATCTACAGTTTTGTCTTAAATATTGATTAAAGCAATTACGGCAATCTGAATCGCAATACTTTTCGCTGACTTCTTGTCTTTTGGTCCCCACTTCTTGTCTTTTGGTCCCATTTTTAAAGGTCGCTAACATTTCAACCATTGCGAAAAAATTGATTTTGTAGACAATATTTTCAACACTGAATGATGAGTAACAATCCGTCAGTTTGAAAGTAGACAAATCACTCGCGGTACGCCCTCGTAATTTGATATACTTTACAACGGACCTCCAAAATGTGTGCCCCGCGCCAGCCCGGGGGGTAGAAATATGGCGGCTGCCTTCGGGAGTGTGGCAGAGTGGTAAGACCCCATCGAAAACAGTCCCATTGCCGAGACCACCCGGTGCCTCGAAATAGGTGGCTGCCTTCAGCTTCTGTGGCAGTTGGATAAAAGCCTCCAACATACAGAACAATCGTCCGTTCAACCGGTATGATCTTGTGAATAGAACTGTTCAAATGCATCTTACAACTTTTTTACAAAATTCATTACGCGAGATCTATCCTTTTAAACCTTTCCTATCTCATGTTACTACCACGCTGCATTTGTACGTGTATCATCATTGCTGGTGGGTCGCGCACCACAAAGAAGAAACCTCATCTGTATATGTTTGTACTGTGTATGTGTCACTTTTTCATGCTCCATCACTCTGCACATCAAACAAAGATGCATTTTGTATACGTTAATAGATAAGTAACTTGTCATTTCATGTTACCCCAAAGTTATTTTATGTTACACCAAAGTTAACAGAATCGGATACTTATCAATAAGTTCTGAAGTGTACGTCATCATCTAACACAGCTTATGTCTTTAGTAGTTTATAAAATCCTTTGTTCTTTCTAAAACTTATCACCTCAATAATTTCTCATCATAATCGTGGATCTCAAATTTAGCAAAGGATCTCCTGTTTTCAGAGCCAAGCTTTTATTTAAGCAAACGTTTTCGCCCTCCCTTGTCTGTAGGGAATAAAATATACAGGTCACTTTCCTTCTGTAGTGAATGGGGATGAAATTCCTTGTTAAAACAGGAGCCACTTGTTTGCCGTGAGTGGCGTCTCGTATGCTGGAAGAAGGGATCCTGATGATTGAGAAAAGCCCAGGGATCTCCAGCTTTTCAACACATCATTTTGGCCCATATTTCAGATAGACGAGGGGTTTGGGCTAGATTCGGCCTGAATCAATCGGCTCAGTCGTGCCAAGCTCTAGAATCGCACAGCTTGTTCTTTACTTCCTTCTCTCTTTTTTACGTATCTTTATGGTACAAACCGGGTGTAATTTTTTCTTATTCCTCTATCTTTGAGTGTTATTTGATGGGCGGCGGCTGATGGATCAATCGGTGGGCTTGTTCTGGGGAATTTCAGCAGAAACTTCTGTGAGGGAGAGAATACGGGTGGGGATGGGTCCCAACTGTTCCTCATTTTTTCATTAAAATCTGGGTGCATAGTTGGGAGTCATAAAACAGAAGTGGAGCGGAAGGACTCTGGTCCTGTCATCGAGTATAATAGCAATGTAGCCTTGGCGTTGGAAATAGGAGATCCATTTCCATTAAACGTCCCCTTGTAGGGCTCCAAGGAGGGTGGGGCGCATAGCTATCGAATCACAAATTATCACCATGGGATCCAACACTAGAAAAAGAGCATTTTTAGACTTATCTGATGACGACCCGGAACCGGCTACCTTCAATTTCAAAGCTAATGAAACCTTTGCTAGATTTTTGGTGATTTCGAGCAAGGAAGAAAAGGCCGTTACGACTCTTTCACCGTTTATTATTGAAAAACAGATCGAATCGTTAATTGGAACTCCAAAAAATGTAAAAAAGTTAAAAAATGGAACACTTTTAATAGAAACTAACAGAAAATCCCAAACCGAAAACCTTCTAAAAGTAAATAAATTTTTCAACATGAATGTTTCTGTCACGGAACACAAAACTTTAAATTCTTGCAAGGGCATTATCCGTGACAGAATGTTAAAACAGGAATCTGAAGCCAGCATCGTTGAGTATCTAAAAGATCAAGGCGTAACGGCCTGTAAACGCTTTAAAATAAAAAAAGACGGAAATCTCATCGACACGAACACACTTCTTTTGACATTTAACACCACTTCCTTGCCGAAATCACTAAAGATTTTCTACAGGATTATACCGGTTGACATCTACGTGCCCAATCCTCTGCGATGTTTTAATTGTCAGAGGTTTGGACACCATGAAAACGATTGCACTGTCCCTGACGGATCGGTTTGTGAGAAATGCGGTGGCACTGATCATCACACTCAAAATTGCAAGAACCCCCCAAAGTGCGTGAACTGCGGAAAAAATCATCTCTCAAAATCAAACGTCTGTGAAGTTCGGAAAACGGAAAAAGAAATTATGAAAATCAAAGTAACACAAAACGTAACCTATTTAGAAGCAAAGAAAATTCAACAAAATAAACCAGAAAACACATTTGCCAAAGTTGTTCAATCCCTTACCAGCAAACCTGAAACCAAAGATAACTCCACACAATTTAATGAAAAAGATTTTGAAATCAAACCACATTCAAAAGTAATTACTTCTACTGTTAAACCAAAAACATCGTCGCAACCTACTACATCGTCACAGCCTACATCTACTCACCATTCAAGATCAGAAAGTAAACAAACTTCACAGACCAGTTCACAGCCGAACACTAAATATTCTAGATCTCACTCCCGATCCACGTCGGGGACAGCGGATCAAAAAGAAAAAACGGCAAAGAAAAACATAAAGGATCAAACCCAAACAGTAAAGGAGCGTCGGCTGATCCAGTAAAACTGGCTAATCAGTACGGCGCCCTTGAGGACATGGAGTTGGACGTTGTTCCCTCCACGTTCTCAAAGAATAATAAAAAATAAAGGATTAAATTCCTTGTTATAATCTTCTCTCCATTCAATCATGGATAAGAAGTCAATATTTCAATGGAATTGTCGAGGACTGAAAGCCAATTTTAACGAACTTTTAATTTTATCTACACTTTTTTCTCCTAATGTCATTTGTCTCCAAGAAACTTTTTTGAAAACTACAGATTATATTAATTTCAAAGGTTACAGTATGTACAATCATATCACAACGGATAATCAGAAGGCATCAGGAGGTACATCAATCCTGGTAAAATCTGACGTTCCTCATAGGAAAATAGATGTAAACACTAATTTACAAGCTGTTGCTGTAAACGTCACTTTATCCAAATCCATAACGATTTGTTCTGTCTACCTTCCACCTCATTATATTTTTTCTAAACAGGATTTAGAAAATTTAACTAATCAATTACCTAGTCCTTATATATTATTAGGAGACTTTAATAGTCACAGCAAATTATGGGGTTGCTCGGATACAAATGACAAGGGAGAAATCGCAGAAAATTGTATTGCTGAAAATGATTTATGTTTATTTAACGATAAACAACCAACATACCTTCATTCTCCCACAAGGAATTATTTTGCTTTAGATCTTTCAATTTGCTCTCCAAATATTTATCTAGATTTTGATTGGTCTGTTGTGGACGATCTCCATGGGAGCGATCATTTTCCGATAGTAATTGAAGAAATTGAATCGACCCATGAGGATCGTCACCCCAGATGGAATTTGAGTAAAGCAAATTGGGAAAATTTTAATCAATTATGTAATGACAAACTCGACCCTGTTTTTTTTTTAAAACTGCAAATGATATACAAGATTTTACTGATCAATTGATTGATATTGCTGAAAAATGTATTCCTAAATCCTCGACTTTTTCAAAACGAAACAAACCTTGGTTTAATGACGAAGTTAAAATTTCGATCAATAAAAGAAAATCTGCATTACGAAAATTTAATAAACAACCAACAAAAGAAAATCTTATCCATGCCAAACATATGTGAGCTAAAGCTCGCAAAACAATAAAATCGGCCAAAAAAGCATCTTGGCAGCAATACGTCTCCAAACTGAATACCAGAACACCAACGAAGAAAATATGGGACATGATTCGAAACATTAGTGGCAAAAACAAATCAAATAAACATGTCCATATCAAATCGAACGGAAATATATGTTCAACGGCTAAAGACATTTCCAATGCCTTGGGGGAAAATTTTCAGAAAAACTCCTCTAGCTCAAATTATTCAGAAAGTTTCCAAAATATTAAACAAGAACAAGAGAAAAAGAATTTAAATTTTTCCTCATTAAATCACGAAAAATATAATTTGCCTTTCACTACTAAAGAATTATTAGATGCTCTCCATAAATCCCATGATACTGCTGTTGGCCCTGATGACATTCACTATCAAATTTTAAAACATTTACCCAACAAGGCATTGGAAACTTTATTAAATATTTTGAATGATATTTGGATCACTGGAAAGTTCCCCGAAAACTGGAGAAAAGCTACCATTATTCCTATTCCGAAACCTAATAAAGATCATACTGAAGCCACTAATTACAGACCTATTGCTTTGACAAGTTGCTTATGTAAAACAATGGAGAGAATGATTAATGATAGGCTGGTTTGGTTCTTAGAATCAAACCAGCTTATCACTAAATTTCAAGCTGGTTTTAGAAAAAACAGCTCAACTAACGATCATTTGATTCGCTTAGAATCATTTATACGTGATGCCTTTATTAAAAAAGAACATGTCGTAGCTGTATTCTTTGACCTAGAAAAGGCCTACGATACCACTTGGAAGTATGGCATTATGAAAGATTTACACACATTGGGCCTTAAAGGCCGATTACCACTTTTTGTTCAAAATTTCTTATCCGATCGAACATTTAATGTTCGCATGAGAAATACATTATCGGACACATTTGATCAAGAACAAGGTGTACCACAAGGTAGTATTTTATCACCAACCTTGTTCAGCATAAAAATTAATAATATAGTTAAATGTGTAAAAGACCCAGATTGTTCGCTTTTTGTTGACGATTTTGGAATCTTTTATCGATCCAAAAATATGGAAACCATTGAATTTAAACTTCAAAGGTGTTTAAATAATATAGAAACTTGGGCGACAGAAACTGGTTTTAAATTTTCTCAAACAAAAACTCAGTGTGTTCATTTCTGCCAAATACGAAAGTTGCATTTAGATCCTGTACTGACTATATACGGCAGTCCAATTCCAGTCGTCACTGAGGCGAAGTTTTTGGGTCTTTTATTCGATAACAAATTGTCTTTTATTCCCCATATCAAAGCTTTGAAAGCTAAATGTTTAAAAGCTCTTGATATTTTAAAAGTCCTGTCCAGTTCCGACTGGGGAGGAGATCGTACTGTTCTTTTAAATCTGTATAGATCGTTAATTCGTTCTAAATTGGACTATGGCTCCATAGTCTATGGATCTGCTAGGAAATCTTATTTAAAATCTTTGGATACTATACATCATCAAGGTTTACGTTTAGCACTAGGTGCCTTTCGCACTTCACCCGTTGAGAGTCTCTATGCTGAATCTAATGAACCATCACTTTATGTTAGAAGAGAAAAATTGTCTCTTCAATATGCTTCCAAATTAGCTGCAAATCCACGCAATTCAGCATATGAATGTGTTTTTAACCCTAATTATGAAAGATTTTACGAAAATAAACCCTCCGCAATTAAACCTCTTGGCCTAAGAATACGACCTTTATTTAAAGAAGCCAATATTAATGTCCAAAATATTCAATCATTTTCATTTCCATCGAAAGAACCATGGACATTAAATAATCCAAAGATAGTATTCGATTTACATAAAAATAAGAAATCTGAAGTTGATTCACATATTTTTAAAAATGAATTTTTAGAAATTAAATCGCATTTTAAACATCACATTTCCATTTACACTGACGGTTCGAAACAAGATGAGAAAGTTGCTTGTTCTGTCATCAGCCCGAATTTCACTGATAGCATTAGACTACCCGATAATAGCTCTATTTTTACCGCTGAAGCAAAAGCAATTGATATCGCACTCTATCACATTCGAGATCAACCTGAAAGACATTTCATCATTTATTCAGATTCCCTTTCTGTACTAAAAGCTCTGAAAGATCAACAGCACAGAAACCCCTTGATTCAACAAATTTTAAGAAAATATCACTATCTTTCCGTCTCAAAGGAAATCATATTCTGCTGGCTTCCCAGTCATGTAAATATCCGTGGTAATGAATTAGCCGATTTGGAAGCCAAATCAGCATTATCGTTAACTATTACCAATTTAAAAATTCCTTCTTCAGATTTAAAATCGAACATAAACCTATATATAAAAAACAAATGCCAATCAATTTGGGAAAAAGAAACTAATAATAAATTAAATAAAATTCAACCAAATTTTCATACCAAATGTACTTTTTCGAATTATAATAGGAAAGACCAGACTAAACTCACAAGATGCCGTATTGGACACACACGACTCACTCATTCCTACATATTAAAAAACGAACAAGCACCTTTCTGTATATCTTGTAACGAACCGTTTACAGTTGAACACTTTCTCATTTCATGTGTGGAATTTCATCATATACGCTCAAAATATTTTAATGTTACAACAATGAAAGATCTTTTTAATGACATACCATCTTATCAATTAATCAATTTTCTTAAAGAAATCGGACTTTTTAACAAGCTGTAATCATTAATATTTTAACTTTTAAACTTCAATGACAATTTTATATCTAATATCTAATTATTTTTAGACGCTATATGCCCTAATATCCATCCATCCATCCATCCAAAATGTGTTTAATAAGTTAAAAACACTGCTAGACTTATCTTTTTCTTAAACATGTAAGTCAGAATATACTGACACCAGTTTGTATATGCGGCCCTTACCCATCGGGGGCTTGAAGACATAGATGGGCTGCATGTTGCTTCCGCGCAGAATTGAAAACTACCGCACACGAATACTGGTAAACCGCTTAGAGGATCTAAGCCTGTGCAGGCGAAGCGGTATGAGTCGGACCGCCCATACTTATAAACCCTATTGGTTTCATTGGGCGACAGGGCTTGAAATGTCATTTCATCTCAATGTCGGGTAAAAGTACCATAAAATTGGAAGCAACGTCTCCAAAATGACCAATACAGTGTTGACGGGGACGTAAAACCTAAAAAAAAATAATTCAAACTCATGACTGATAAATTGAAAACATAACTGAATTTGATTTTCTCTGGTTAAATTTGGAAATAATTATTATTCAAAACAGCTTCAAACGTCATTGTATACCCTAACAAACACAGAGACCCCATGCACACATATTGAAGATAAAGATGTGAAAATAGCCAAACAAATGTCCGTGAAACAACAAAGCAATGTTCCGATTATCTCGGAATCTTAAGTGCTCTTCAAATCTTATAATCCTGTTCCCAGACAAGGCAATACATTGTCACTCACTCCACAAAGAGCGACCATACAAAGAGATACATTCTTGTATTGCATGTCATCACACTTGACAAGACGTAGTCTGCTCTTGATCAGGGAAATTACGCCCTTTACACACTCGCCCCACTGATTTAATTCAGGGTTGAGCAATCGAAATTTAAAAATGGTCTGAACGGTCAAAATGAACCTGCGAAGTGCGTAGTGGGTAATCAGGTTAAGTTGATGGTAAGTAAATCTGCCAAAGTGAGTCCAGTCAAGCGATTCAAAACTGTAGACCCTGGTCAGACTGCTCAATAATGTAGACCTTGATCATGCAGGTAAACTGATAGCAGTCTGATTTTGGGTTTAGATATCTCCATAATAATTATTAATAACAATAATAGCTCGCCTATCATTTCTGATATTGACGGAGAGAAATGATATTTTTTCTGTGTTCTAAGATGGCTGGTGAGACCAAATTCTAGCTCGCAAATATATCTTGCAGATAGAACAAGAGAAGTCAGAATGCCATGGCCCTGCTTTGCTATGAGCACGTTTCTTCTTAGCGTTTCAATTGGGGTCAACTCTTAAAGGAAAGAATTTGCTCCTGAGGAGCAAATTCTTTCCTTTTAGAGCAGACTCCTGTTTCAGTGGGACAGGGCTTATAGAAAAGCGAACAGGAAGTCCCGAAAGTTATCTCCCTTTGAAAAATGGAGGGGAAATCTGTCAGGTGTTCCCATTCCCATTAAGAGAGGATTTGAAGGTGTCCTTGTATTGCTTCAGTTCTCGTTCTCCATAGAGGATTTCTTTTGGCAAATGGTCCTCGGGCGTCTTGATAACATGGCCTGTCAATCTTAACTGAAGGGTATGTACACTCTGCATCCCTGTCCTTTTCCGGAAGCATGTCTTACCATTTAATCTTTAAAAGTTTTCTAAGAGTGAGTGAGTGAGTTTTAGTTTTACGTCCCACCAACAGCTAAGGTCATACAGAGATGGGACCTCGGTTTAAAGACTCATCCGAAAGTCTGGTGAAGCCCGGGATCGATCCTGCGATCCCTGGTTTACAAGGCGAGAAGCGTAACCACTGCACCACGGAGGCTTCTAAGTTTTCTAAGACACCTTGTATGAAGGTCGTTCAGTCTTTCGATGTGTTGTTGGAAAACTGCCCACGTTTTACATGCGTATAAAAGTGTTAGCAACGCTTTAAGGTTTGTGTCAAGTAGAAGTAAAACAAAGATCAGGAATCGATACAATTAACGTACTCCACCCATCAAAGACACCAAAGGGAAAGAAACACAAACATGAAGCGACCAGACCATAATGGAAACCTAAACAAAGGATGGCCATAAAGACAATTACTTTCCCACAAAATGGCCAAAAGGCCATCCAAAATAAAAAGACACAAGTGATACACACAGTAAGTAGTAACAAACAACAACATAAATAAACCTCCACAGAAGAACCGCATTGGAACGGTCAGTGGAAAGAATTCCACTGGGGGACTTAAATCGATTTTACATGGCCATAATCCCTGCCTTTACCTCTGTCGCGGTATACACTAATTTTGTTTAGTCCGCATGAAGGCTTCCTAACTCATCAGTGTAACATCGCCGAGAACATACAAATCAAATTACTACAGAGATGAAACAAGGTTGAGGACTTTCAAGTCTGACGCCCCCCCCCCCCCCCCACCTCGATCCTACACACTACCGAGCAGTCGGCCAAATGCTGCTCTAGCTTCGGCAATCCTGGCATTAACTTCATCATCAATGTACACCACTCTTGCCATTAATAATAATACTGTTTTTATTCATATTTAGTATAAAACTATCTTCACATATGAATTGGAGCTAATATTATGACAATATATGCTATGAAATAAGATATAATACAATCACACAAGTTTGTCCTGGAAGCCCAATAAATTAAAGTATTATGTCTAAAACAAGAAATATCTTTAAAAAAGATATGCGGCGTAGATTTAATTGGAAGGTTGTTTAGAAACCAGTGCTTCAGCTGAAGTGCACGACCCGCCGGATGCTTTTAGCTTTATGAGTGTTACCATATATGGGTATGGTGGCCATTTTGGTCATGTGTCCTGGACCTAAAACGGTTCCCCCAATAAATGCGCCTTATCGTAAGGAGCAAAAATATATCTTATACTTCAGTACTGTTTTCTGAATCGTTTGCAGGAAAAAATGAATTCTCACTTTTCCAATACAAAAGCATATGTGTCAAAGTTTGACCTAGGCACAAAGAAGGTCAAGGTCAACCCAGGGTCACCATTTTAGCAATTTATGATGGGCCTACGTCCCAGATGCTATTTATCAAGTTTCGTGGAAATCTGCCCAGTGGTTCTGGAGAAGACTATTTTGAAGGGTTTTTACTATATATGGCTTGACGGCCATTTTGGTCATGTGACCTGGACCCCATGAGCAAATTTTGGTTTCCCCCATCCCATAGAGGCTCCTAAATGAAATTTGACCTTAATCGGCCCAATGGTTTCCGAGGAGAAGCAGTTCGAGAATTTTCACATTTTTCGCCTCGGCGAGGCTATACTAAATGGAATGTCATATTTCGCAAGTTCATTGGTTAGATCTCATTGATATCTATCAGTATGCCAAAACTTGTTTAAATATTCCAAGCGGTTAAGTCACTATCACCAATTTTCACAAACGGGTTACGGACGGACAGACAGACAGACAGACCGTATATGGCTTGGTGGCCATTTTTGTCATGTGACCTGGACCCCATGAGCAAATTTTGGTTTCCCCCATCCCATAGAGCCTCCATATGAAATTTGACTTCAATTGGCCCAACGGTTTCCGAGGAGAAGCAGTTCGAAAATTTTCACATTTTTCGCCTCGGCGAGGCTATACTAAATGGAATGTAATATTTCGCAAGTTCATTGGTTAGATCTCATTGATATCTATCAGTATGCCAAAAATTGTTTAAATATTCCAAGCGGTTAAGTCACTATCACCAATTTTCACAAACGGGTTACGGACGGACAGACAGACTGACAGAATGACACGGTGATTTTAGGGCACTCTTAGAAAATCAACCGACTTCAGTCGGTCGCTTTTTCTGCGGGTCGTGCAATATGAGCTACAATAGTGACAGCAACAATTGTCTAGCTATGAAATGGTTTACTGTATTCAAACAATTCAGATGTCACGCGAGGAAAAATAGCTTTGCGGAGGGCGGTGTACCGCCTGTTTGAGTTAAGGTCAATGTAAAAGGTCAAGGTTAAAAACATGACCTCATTTCAAGAGCATATGATCTCAAGTATATGCACAACAAATAAGAAAACGTTATCATTCACTGTTTTTGAACACAAATTCTAGGGTTAACATTTAGGGTTGTCGCTATGGTGAACGTAAACGCATAGACGGACGAACAAACGGACGAGCAGACCAACGGACGGATCTTATGTGCACCTAACTAAAACTCAAATTACACTTATTCCTTTTCAGAATTTATATAACATTAATGATATTCGAAAATGTCCATTTCGTGTTAAAATGGAGGAGATAAAGTATGCTGAAGACAAATGATACACTGCAACTTTTATTTAGCTTATATTGTAAATTAAACATCTGTCAATTTGTAATGCGATTATTACATGTTTTTGTCATGCTATATCTCTTTATTGGTTTCATTGGGCAACAGGGCTTGAGGTGTCTTTCATCTCAATGTCGGGTAAAAGTCCCACAAACTTGGAAGCAACGTCTCCAAAATGACCTACACAGTGTTGATGGGGACGTTATACCTCAAATCAAACAAACAATTCCTTTCGCAGAAAATTCTTCCTTTCGCGAAAGGAACCTTCCTTTCGCGTAATGGTTCCTTTCGCTATATAGACCAACCACGTGAAATTAGGTAAAAAATAGCTATTCACCGCAGCAGTTACAGAATTCACTAGAATCCCAATTATACATATGACGTATGGTCATCAAAGGACAAGACGGTGAGCAAGCCGAAACTGTATATATTTTTCATTCATGTCTCACATAAAAAATGAAACATCTCCTAGGTTAAAACTTCGGTAAAGTGTCGTATTTTTTTAGTAGATTTATTTATGCAAATCATTGTCCAATGAAATTGTCATCTCCTTGGACATGTGGTTTTATTGACCAATGGAGTAACGAAAAATGTAGGACAAAAGCAAAACCATAACGGCTACGCCGTAAAAACTATCTGGTATATCATCTACAAATTAAAATAACATGGGGCGCCGTTTCACTATTCAATCCGTATTTATAGATATCCATAAATCGAATTATGGATATCCATAATTCGATTTATGGATATCCATATTTCGAATTATTGATATCCATAATTCGATTTGTGGATATCCATTATTCCTCTGATTTATGGATATCCATAATTCGAATAATGGATATCCATAATTCAGATCGATTTGTTGATATCCCAAATTCGAATTATGGATATCCATAAATCACCGCCAAAGCTTTTGGTTTAATGATTTCTACCTAAGACTTGTGGTGGTTTATTGTAAAAATCTTAAAAATCTTCAAGGTCTTTATCGTCGCTGGAAGATGATGGCCAGTCAAAGGGACCTCTCTGCCGTGCAGACTTTTCAGCCCGTAAGGCTTCCAAAGCAACGGACGCCATACGCTGAACGCCCGCCATGTGTACAGTTAAATATCGGAACCACTCGTAAGATCTGGAAATTCCGACCAACGCATCCGGTTCCTCTGGAATTACCTCTATGAGGACTGCGCACTTAAGGACACTGAAAGTCGGACGAAAGATTATAATGATCCAAACAGGCAATCCCGGTATACTTTCTGGAGAAAAATGCACATGGTCGTTATATATAGTATTAACATATATCCATATAAAACACTACTTGAGGTGTATGAGTACCAGGTAGATTCAGATATATCTCCTGGCCCCCGCCCATTGGGCTTGGAGAAATAGATTTGGCTGCGCATGCCTCAGTAACTCAGTCGGATCCGCGTCTGACTGGTGATCAAGAGAACGCGGGTTCGATACCTGCCGGGGCCGGCAACTTTCATTCGTGGAGATTGATCATGAAATATTTTCTACGGTCATTCTCTCCCTTCCGCTGATTCTGGCGAAAGAAACGAATTATGGATATCCATAAATAATTATGGATATCTATAAATACGGATAAAATAGTAAAACGGCGCCCCATAAAATAAGACCTCAAAATAGCTGTGTTTTCACTGACATGCCGAAAAAAGGTAAGGGTTGGTAGATCGCAATATCTTTTTTGTCCACTTTTCAAAATGTTGAAAAAGATCAAAACCCTTCAAAAGGGCTAAATTCTAATCATATACCCAGAAACATTCCAAAAATAAGGTTAAGAGTATCAAGTACGCAAAAGAACAGGTTTTTAAGCATTTATTTTGCTGTTTTGACAGTTTTATTAATTTTAATCAGAAGTGCTAGAAAATATTAAAGTCGGCTGGTATTAGAAAAAGAAAATTTTTGGATGGCCATACACATTGAAGGGTCGGCGCAAAAATCGGGGTCGGTCGGGTTAGTGCCAACATAGGTATTTTTAAGGCCTAATGTCCATTGCTATTTGTTTAACAAGCTTGAATCTTGCTTTACAAAGCGATGGTGTGTGGTGACGTTGAAACGAAATACAGTGAAATTTCGCTATTAAGACCACCTTAAATTAAAACAAACTATGCCTTTATAAAAACGGGCCTCAGTGGCCTAGTGGTTAAGAACGCTGACTCTTGATCATTAGGTCTCTCACCGCTATGGTTCGAGCCTCGCTCGGGTCATATGTGAGACGCCAAGTTCTGCAACGGAAGGTCAGGTGGTTTTCTCCGGGTACTTCGGTTTTCGCCCACCTCTGCATAACGATCGGCACGATATGAGTGAAATAATTTTGAAAGGGCCGTAAAACCAAAACCAAAAAAAAAAAAAAAAAAAAAAAAAAAAATGCCTTTAAAAGAATATGTAGTAGGTTTCAGGTACATTTTCTTTGAGTGTTCTTCAACCAGTGTGCTCTAGTGGGACTGATCAACAGTGGTCTTAATGTAGGAATTTTACTGTATCTTTTAAAATCAACATAAATTGACTACAGTCGAACTTCAATAGCTCGAACACCTTTGGGACCTCGAAAATCTGTTCGGGGAGTTCGATCCACTGAGGGTTACTGCTAGGAGGCATAACGAGATCCTTTTAGACATCTTTTCGGTGTTCCATAATGAATATGTATGCTGTGTGTACTCATTAGAATCGCCTCATCGAGGCGATTCTTATGAGTACACACAGCATACATTTGTAAGATAAAGGACTAAAATATCCTTAATTATCCCCCACTAGTTCTTATGTAGAGGATTTCGCTAGAGGCTCAAGAATGGGCTCGACTCATCCATGGTAAACGAGCCATCGGTGTTCGAGCCATCGAAGTTCTACTGTATTCTGATACGTTGAATTTGGAAGTATAAATCACTGATAGGGTATACGAAGAGAGATCAAAACAAAACTAGATTAGAAAGTCTAAGAAGACTCGGATCTTGTTAATTCCATTAGGTGTGACCGGATGCGCATGATGATTTATTAGTTATTATCTGTGTCGGCGCTGACGTGACGGGATTTGCACTACGGTCCACGCCAAACTTTACCGGGCTGCAAACAAGACCAGAGTGGCTGCAGTTCTTTGGTGGAAACCAATGGCCAAACAATTTGTAATCTTTGGCCTTTCACTGTGATTGTGGGCTCCTTCTAAGGTTTGCCAGGTGCTGGTTGATAAACCACCTCGAGGTTTCTCGTATGCTGAATGTGAGTTCATAGCTGTCATAGCAGTCAGATGCCTGATCTACACATTTCGGCATCTTCTCTTCTGTTGGAGCACTGTTTGCCATGTCATCAGCACAAAGGAGTTCATCTACACGTAGCACCTCTGTCTGCACATTGGATTTGACTTACAACAAAAGCCTCTAACAGAGCTTTGTGTGTGCTTGCTGTGACTATGTGTATGATTAAGATGTTATGCGCTATGAAATTGATTTTATCATATGACGTAGCGTCTGAGAGTGTAATAACGCAATGTAATAAATTCGATAAATATGCAAATTAGTTAGATACTCCCCGTAACGTAACATGTACGACGTCCCTAACGACGTCGCGTTTACTAATGGCGGAATAGTGGCAAAAATTTAAAACAATCGTGAATAAAATGTTTTAAATGTGATATGATAAATAGAATCTTGCAGTCGTGCCCATGTATTATTGAATTTATTAAACTCGTTGAGGAAAAGGGATAAAATGCTCGGCAAAGCCTCGCATTTTATCTCTATTCCTCAACTCGTTTAATAAATTCAACCAGTGCTTCAGCTGAAGTGCACGACCCGCCGGATGCTTTTAGCTTTATGAGTGTTACCATATATGGGTATGGCGGCCATTTTGGTCATGTGACCTGGACCTAAAATGGTCCCCCCAATAAATGCGCCTTATCGTAAGGAGCAAAAATATATCTTATACTTTAGTACTGTATTCTGAATCGTTTGCAGGATAAAATGCATTCTAACTTTTCCAATACAAAAGCATATGTGTCAAAGTTTGACCTAGGCACAAAGAAGGTCAAGGTCAACCCAGGGCCACCATTTTAGCAATTTATTATGGGCCTACGTCCCAGATACTATTTATCAAGTTTCGTGGAAATCTGCCGGGTGGTTCTGGAGAAGACTATTTTTGAAGGGTTTTTACCACATATGGCTTAGCAGCCATTTTGGTCATGTGACCTGGACCCCATGCGCAAATTTTAGTTTCCCCCATCCCATAGAGGCTCCATATGAAATTTGACTTCAATCGGCCCAACGGTTTCCGACGAAAAGCAGTTCGAAAATTTTCCCATTTTTCGCCTCGGCGAGGCTATACTAAATGGAATGTAATATTTCGCAAGTCCATTGGTTAGATCTCATTGATATCTATCAGTATGCCAAAAATTGTTTAAATATTCCAACAAAAGCATATGTGTCAAAGTTTGACCTAGGCACAAAGAAGATCAAGGTCAACCCAGGGTCACCATTTTAGCAATTTATGATGGGCCTACGTCCCAGATGCTATTTATCAAGTTTCGTGGAAATCTGTCCAGTGGTTCTGGAGAAGACTATTTTTGAAGGGTTTTTACCATATATGGCTTGGCGGCCATTTTGGTCATGTGACATGGACCCCATGAGCAAATTTTGGTTTCCCCCATCCTATAGAGGCTCCATATGAAATTTGACTTCAATCGGCCCAACGGTTTCCGAGGAGAAGCTGTTCGAAAATTTTCACATTTTTCGCCTCGGCGAGGCTAAACTAAATGGAATGTAATATTTCGCAAGTTCATTGGTTAGATCTCATTGATATCTATCAGTATGCCAAAAATTGTTTAAATATTCCAAGCGGTTAAGTCACTATCACCAATTTTCACAAACGGGTTACGAACGGACAGACAGACAGACCATATATGGCTTGGCGGCCATTTTGGTCATGTGACCTGGACCCCATGAGAAAATTTTGGTTTCCCTCATCCCATAGAGGCACCATATGAAATTTGACTTAAATCGGCCCAACGGTTTCGAGGAGAAGCAGTTCAAAAATTTTCACATTTTTCGCCTCGGCGAGGCTATACTAAATGGAATGTAATATTTCGCAAGTTCATTGGTTAGATCTCATTGATATCTATCAGTATGCCAAAAATTGTTTAAATATTCCAAGCGGTTAAGTCACTATCACCAATTTTCACAAACGGGTTACGAACGGACAGACAGACAGACCATAGATGGCTTGGCGGCCATTTTGGTCATGTGACCTGGACCCCATGAGCAAATTTTGGTTTCCCCCATCCCATAGAGGCTCCATATGAAATTTGACTTAAATCGGCCCAACGGTTTCCGAGGAGAAGCAGTTCGAAAATTTTCACATTTTTAGCCTCGGCGAGGCTATACTAAATGGAATGTAATATTTCGCAAGTTCATTGGTTAGATCTCTTTGATATCTATCAGTATGCCAAAAATTGTTTATATATTCCAAGCGGTTAAATCACTATCACCAATTTTCACAAACGGGTTACGGACGGACGGACAGATTGACAGACTGACAGACTGACAGAATGACACAGTGATTGTAGGGCACTCTTAGAAATCAACCGACTTCAGTCGGTCGGTTTTTCTGCGGGTCGTGCAATAATACATGAACACTCATGTAAGATCCTCTATATAATGAGGGCGAGGCGCGCTGTATCGACCTCACTCTCTCAGCCTGACCTAACTGGATCCTGAGGAAAACTGCCAAGGCGTCTGGAGTTAAGCCCGGCTGCTGTGGATCTTTAGTGTCTTGCCATGCTCCAAAACATGCTGCTTCATCAACGTTTGGGTCGTTGAATCAGAGAAATGATTTCCTCTACTCCAGCTGCCGAAACACTTTAAATAGCTGGAAAGGGCAAATCCAGTTTTGTGGGTTTTTGTTTGGAGGTGCCTTCTCCTATTAGACTTGAGGGTCCCATCTACCCTGGATATTGCTACACAGCTTCCGTTAACTCAAGTGTCTTATGTAGGCTAATTGGGTCTACATAGTATGCCGGAGAGAACAACCGTAAAGCCTCATACCAGTCAATGCCAAGATGAAAAATCATCTAGTACAGAGGATCTTGCATTATTAAATTTATTAAACGAGTTGAGTGAGTGAGTGTTTCAGTTTTACGTCCCACCAACAGCTAAGGTCATACGGAGACGGGACCTCGGTTTAAAGACTCATCCGAAAGTCTGGAGAAGCCCGGGATCGAACCTGCGACCCCTGGTTTACAAGGCGAATAGCGTAACCACTCGACCACGGAGGCTTCTATTAAACGAGTTGAGGAAAAGGGATAAAATGCGAGGCTTTACCGAACATTTTATTCCTTTTCCTCAACGAGTTTAATAAAGTCAATAATACATGAGCACGAATGAAAGATTCTATTTATCATATGATATTTAAAACGCATTTTTGTTCACCAGTTTTATAAAATGGTCTATATTCCGCTATCAGTAAACGCAACGTCGTTAAGAACGACATACATGTACGAACATGTAACGTTATAGGGTGAATCCAACTAATTTACATATTCAATCCACTAGTGGATTCGCCTCATCTAGGCGGTTCTAACGAGTACCCACAATCTATATTTTAGAGCAGAAATATTAAGGTATACCCCTGTAAACCCCAGTTTTACCATATACAAGTGGGGTTCAACAGGGTCAAACTTATAATGGCGTGTTTTCGTGATGCTCCATCATGGGTCTTGTTTATATAGACAGTCTGGCGCCTTGTTCAGTCTGGTCAAGTTTGTCACTCGATATTTCGAAAACAGATCATTCTAACACAGCGCGCTTATATATTGATATATATACTGAAGAGCATCAAAAACGCATCACATATTTTTAAAAAAAATATTCCCCAGAAAAGATTTATGAATACAAAAACAACGTTAGAAATATTGAATTGCTTCACCGACTTTCATTAGTCGCACCGAACCACCCCATAATGTCACCCGTCATGTCCCAGGAGCTACCCGTGCACGAAATCAATTTGACCACTTTGTGCACGGACTATTGATTTTCATTGAATGGTCAATACATGAAGTGGACATCTGATATCGGGGCTTAAAAGTTTTGTGTGATTTTTTGTTCTTACCAATACCGTTTATCATGCCGAGGCTGAATGCCGATTCCAGGGGACAGATTATCGGACTCTTGCAAGCTAACGTCAGTCAGCGTCGGCTTGCTAGGCAGTTCAACGTTAGCCAGTCGACGATTTCTCGTTTAAGTCGAAAGTTTGCAGTTACCGGGAGCGGCGAAAGGTTGTGAGATTTTGAAGGAAACAACAACATTATTAGCGATTTCAGCCTGTTCGAACTAGATCAGCTCTAGTTTGTGATTTGTTGAGTGATAAATCACAGTTTGTCGGTCAGTTGTTAGTAGACAAATCACGCGCGCTACGCGCTCGTGATTTGATCTACTTTACAACTGACCTCCATTTCTTAAATATAGGAGGATGGGACAAGTAGCTTGATTACAGCAAATAATGACGATTCCAATACACTTGCGTATGAAACGCTACGTTTGATTGGATAACGTCAAACAGTAAATTTGCGACAGTAATATTCTGCGACATACTGTCGGAAACCCGACGTCATCCTGTAACGTTGCTTTTCATTAGATGCTCTAGTTTTACGCAGCTCACAAAGCTTGCCGCTTTGAGCAAAAAAGGACAGGTTGTAACAAGTTCGTAAGAATGGGTATAACTGAATTGAAACTGTCATTTTGGGAGGTAAATCGTCGGTTTTACGGTCACACATTCCGTTTTACGAAAACGACAATTTACCTCCCACATCACGTGAACAAGTCCAAGAAATGAAGACCCCCTATACCCCACTTTATATAGAGAAAACTTGGGTTTACTGGGGCATACATTATTTTTTTCTTATTTTGGCTCCAAGAAAGTAGGTTGTGGGTTCTCGTTAGAATCGCCTCAATAAGGCGGTTCTAACGAGCAACCACTATGTTCGCAGTATAAATAAGAAAAATATCATGGATTTTTATCAGAAAATTAGCCATTTTGGAGATGTAAAAATGCACTATGTCACACGGGTATGTTATTGTAATGAAAATGACAATATTCAACACAGTGAGTGAGTGTGAGTTTTACGTCCCATCAACAACTAAGGCCATACGGAGACGGGACCTCGGTTTAAAGACGCATCCGAAAGTCTGGAGAAGCCCGGGATCGATCCTGCGACCCCTGGTTTACAAGGCGAGTAGCGTAACCACTACACCACGGAGGCTTCCAATATTCAACAGTTATCCCCTAAATGGTACAGGACGAATTACTAGGAAAACGAGTAAAGCTGGGATAAATGGATTTTCCATCTTAAATACGAACCCTTATCCCGCTAATTAATTTTGGCACACCCATTTCTGACTTTGAATCAATCAGATTATTCGATGTAATCTATTCCTGCTAATATACAAACTGATTGTCAAAATGTGTAGATCCGGAGAAGACATCTGATCTGGATCTACACGGTTTGCAAAGGTATAGAGGTTGACGTAAACAGCAGGATAGGGGTTAAGATGGTTTCCCGTCTTGGAACTAACTGAAGTAAGTAAATCGGCTGGTTTGAAGAGCATGGACTTCGACTGGAACTAAAGTAGGTTCTATAGTAGCTACAAATGACATGCGCACTAGCTTTATCAGAGGAACAACCGTGGTTGCTACTTTAGTAGTCGTGTTAACACGACTCAACACATATGTTGGCCAAAGGGCCTTCGGTGAAACAAAATCATCACATATTGATCGACAAAAGCACTGCGTCTCATGACGAGGCATCGGTGACTTGTACATTCGCAGATCTTGCGTTTCAGCAACAACCGCCATATTTAATACTCTTCAGCACCCAAGGTGAAGGTTGAACTATGGTAGACCGATGACGTCACTTTGGTAGCTACCTTGGGTGTTCGACTGTAACTTTGGTTACAGCCGAAGTCGCTCTTCGTACCTACAGGAAGCCTCCGCCCTTCGGGGCTGGAAGAAATAGATGGGCTGCATAATGCTTCCACGCAGAGCTGAAACCGACCGCACACAAGTACTGGTAAACCGCTTAGAGGATCTAAGCCTGCCCAGGCAAATCGGTGCGAGTCGGATGGTCCATGCTTATAAACCCTATTGGTTTCATTGGGCGACAGGGCTTGAGATGTTATTTCATCTCAATGTCGGGTAAAATTGGAAGCAACGTCTCCAAAATGACCTATACAGTGTTGACAGGGCCGTTAAACCTCAAACAAACAAACAAACGTACCTACAGGGGAGGTAATTCCATTAAACTATTAGGGACGATGCTCTGAAGCAAATACAGGCCCAGGCAAAGTGGTGCGAGTCGGACCGTTCATGCATATAAATCCTGTTGGTTTCATTGTGTGGCAGGAATTGAGATGTTATTTCATCCCAATGTGGGGTAAAAGTCCCACAAAATTGGAAGCAACGTCTCCAAAATGACCTTAATAATGTTGATGGGGATGTTAAACTTCAAATCAAACAAACAGTCTGAGAATGTAATAACACCATTTGTTAACTGACTATCCTGTATTGTTTGGAGGTCATCCGTATTAACACCGAGGTCAAAAATCAATAATCAACTTAAGCCTTGGCCATACATTGTAGTGCCAACCTTCATGATTCTTCACACACTAACCATCGCAAGAGCTACGAATACAGCATTCGATCTGCGCATGGATGTTCCTTGGGACAAGACCTTTCAATTGATACTAAGCTTTTTTAGATGTGGTCTTGACCTCTGAACTTTGTCCTATTTTGCCAAATGTAACCAAAACCTTTAATCTTGGCCATATTTCGAACATGATTTTGCCCTAGCCTCATGAAACTTACTTGACACAGATCTGTATGATCACAGGTGCTACATTCTTACCAAGGTCCATAATTCTATCATGTAATTTGACTAATTAATCTCCCTTTGTGACACACGAAAAAAACGACTGTTTCACGAAAACGTTTTGGTCTCTCATTTTAATAACACAAACAATGCAGCTTTCAAAATTCACATGTATATTCCTTAGGGCAAGACATTTCCACTGATATCAAACAATTGGACCTGTGACCTTGACCTGAGACCTATTTGTTACGAAAATTTAATAAAAATAAAACTTTAACTTTGGGCATACTTCCAAAACTATTTTGCCCAGCCCCATGAAACCTGATACACATCTGTATCCATCACGTGAACAAGTCCGTGAAATAAAGACCCCCTTACCCCCACTTTATATAGTGAAAACTGGGGTTTACGGGGATAAAAATAATTTCCTTTATTTCTGCTCTAAAACATAGGTTGTGGGTTCTCGTTAGAACCGCCTCATTGAGGTGGTTCTAACGAGCACCCAAAACCTATGTTTAGAGTAAAAATAAGAAATATATCACAAGTTTTCATCATAAAATAAATTTATTGAGGTGGGAAAAATGCGGATGTGTTGTCGTAATGAACACAAAAACTACATTCTGACAAAGTTCCGTAACTCTATCATGCGATTTGACTGAGTTATCTCCCTTTGCAACATAGGAAAAAACAGACGAGCATGGCACCCGCCTCTTTCTTCCCCGTCCCTCACTATCCTCTATTAAGACCCGCAAGGGGTGACGTGTCGTTATAAAATTTTGGTATGTTTTGGAAAAATCCTGTACTTAACAAATTTAGCAAAACAATTGTCGTCTGCTTTGTCGTCTTCCAATTATTTTAAAGTCATGTGGACCAGGACCAATAAATACACTCGTACATTACGTTTGTATGGAGCAGACAATATTTTCATTTTTACAGGTAATTTACTTTTGAGGAGCAGTATGATCTGGATTCACACTGTTTACAATAATATATTTTAACTAACCAGTAGACTACAATGCAGAAGGCAATACTTTTGTTTGCCGTCACGACCTGAAAATCTGTTGCAGAAACAATCTGTCAAAACGTCATGCATACATCATTGCGATAGTTATGCAAACACCAAAATTATGTAATACAGTCAGATACACCTGCACCACATGAAAACGTGGCATCTTACACCTATGCGCAGTCTATGGATGACCACTTTTTTACGTTGGGCAGCTTGTTTTGTTTGTGCTGAGGCTTTACGTCCCAGTCAGCACTATTAAAGTAATTTTGGAGATGTTTCTTCCAATTTGGTCGGACTTTAATCCGACATTGCTAAAATGACATCTCTAGCCCTATCGCCCAATGAAAACAAGAAAATCTTAGGGTTTAAGGGACAGTCTGACTCGTATCATATTTCCTGAGCATGCATAGATTTGGTGATCTACTACTACTGAAAGGTTTGGTGGGTTTAATAGCACTTCACAGAAGCACCATGCAGCATTTCTCCAAGACCCGATAGGCAGGACGCTGGTCAGGTCATCAGGAAAGCACGCCTATAAAATTGTGACCCTCTTGAACCCTAATTTTATACAGCAAAACTGGGGTTACAGGGGTCAACCTTATCTTATTTCTGCTCTAAAATATAGGTTGTAGATACTCGTTAGAACCGCCTCGTCGAGGCGGTTCTAAGAGTACCCACAATCTATATTTTGAGCAGAAATAAGGAAAATATCACATTTTTTTCGTATTTTTCGCTTTTTCAGCGGTTTCATTTACAAGGCATTTTTATAGGCGTGTTTTCGTAATGTTATGTTTAGTCCTTGCTGTACTCATATACGACAGATAAAAACATCTCAGTCAAAAATCACAGATAAAGATAGAAAATCTATCTTGAAGAATTATTGGATTTTTGCACATTAAAGGTGCATTATTGAGCTATCGGGCTTCAAAAATGAAAAGCGTGTTTTTCGGTTTTATTTCTTCTATTCATGTAGCTTTGTCATTTGTAATCTTCTGAAACCAAATACCACTTTAGAACTTTGTGAAAATCGTCGTTTTCATTTTTGTTTATTTGTTGTTTTTGGGAATTTCTATCTAAAAATATTCCTGTCACGTGACAAAAAGCCGGGCAACATCACTGCGGCGAACAATAAGATGGCGACCTCCGGTTCATCTGAGGAAAGTAGAATTTTTAGTCCAAATTACAAGTATTTGACTTTCAACGGCACTGACACAATACTATCATGCATGTTAATCTGTTATCAAATGCTAACGCATCAATTTACAGGCAAGAAGATCGTTTTGCCGTCAATATCTAAGGATGAATTTCTGAATCGATGAGAATTGACATGGGGTCGTTTCAAAGATACACAAAAACCGCATACATGTGAGAGTACATGTATGATGTGGGTATTTGTTAGAACTAGACGATACTAGCAATAACCTTTTGATTTGTTTGATTTGAGGGTTAACGTCCCAATTAACACTGTTTAACGTCCCCATCAACACTGTATGAGTAATTTTGGAGACCTAGCTTACAATTTTGTGGGACTTTTATATACCCGACATTGACATGAAATGAGATCTCAATCCCTGTCGCTTACGGGCCTCCGTGGCCTAGTGGTTAAGAGCGCTGACTCTTGATCATTAGGTCTCTCACCGCTGTGGTTCGAGCCTCGCTCGGGTCATATGTGAGACGCCAAGTTCTGCAACGGAAGGTCAGATGGTTTTTCTCCGGGTACTCCGGTTTTCGCCCACCTCTGATTAACGATCGGCTCGATATGAGTGAAATAATCTTGAAAGGGCCGTAAAACCAAAACCAAAAAAAAAAAAAAAAAAAAATCCCTGTCGCCCAATGAAACCAATAGGGTTTATATGAATGGGCGGCCCGACTCGCACCGCTTTGCCTGGGCAGGCTTGGATCCTTTAGGCGGTTTACCAATACTCCTAAGAGGCCCCCGCCCATAGGGGCTTGAAGAAATATATGGGCTGCATGATGCTTCCACGCAGAGCTGAATCCGGCCCGCACACTAGTACTGGTAAACCGCTTAGAGGATCTAAGCCTGTCCAGGAACCGCAGTGCGAGGCGGACCGTCCATGCTAATAAACCCTATTGGTTTCTATGGGCGACAGGGCTTGAGATGTCATTTCATCTCAATGTCGGGTAAAAGTCCCACAAAATTGGAAGCAACGTCTCCAAAATGACCTTTACAGTGTTGACGGGGACGTTAAACCTCAAATCAAACAAACAAACAATACTCCTAAGCGGTCGGTTTAAGCTCTGCCTGGCACCATCATGCAGCCCACCTATTTCTTCAAGCCCCGCCATGGGAGCCGAGCAAGAACTTTTTAATACCGAAACAAAAGAGAAACACTATCCATATTCGCACCGCCCATCGGGGCTTGAAGAAATATATGGGCTGCATAATGCTTCCACGCAGAGCTGTAACTGACCCGCAAACGAGTACTGGTAAACAGCTTAGAAGATCTAAGCCTGGGCAAGCAAAGCGATGCGAGTCCGTCCATTTGTTTCACTGGGCGACAAGGCTTGAGAAGTCATTTCATCTCAATGTCTGGTAAAAGTCCCACAAAATTGTTATCAACGTCTCCAAAATGACCTTTACAGTGTTGAAGGGGACGTTAAACCTCAAACCAAACAAACAAACGTGCACCAGGACCTTTCTACTCACTGATACTGGGATCGGCCACATTTTACCATAACTTGCAGATTTGCAGCACACATCAATCTTGCAATTACGGTAGAGGTCTTAACCTGCACAGCGCTGGCCTCGGTAGCTCAGTCGGATGCGCGTCTGACTGCTGATCATGGGGAAGCAGGTTCGATACCTGCCGGGGTCGGCAATATTCTTTCGCGGGGATTGATCATGAAATCTTTCCTACGGTCATTCTCTCCATTCCGCTGGCTCAAGAAGGGCAGTTGTCAGTTTCTGGCGAAAGAATGTGCACTCTCCTGGTTACCTCTTACGTATAAGCCTGCCCAGGAAAAGTAAACTGACAGGCTAAAAAACGGCCTTAATAGTGTTGACTTGGCCGTAAACCCCAAAACAAACAAACAGTTAACCTGCATAGGGGATGACTCTCCCTGAACAGGGCGCCTCCAGTTTGTTTGTTTGATTTGAGGTTTAACGTCCCCGTCAGCACTTTTAAGGTCATTTTGGAGACGTTGCTTCCAATTTTGTGAGACTTTTACCCGACATTGAGATGAAATGACATCTCAAGCCCTGTCGCCCAATGAAACCCATAGGGTTTATTAGCATGGGCGGTCCGCCTCGCACCGCGGTTCCTGGACAGGCTTAGATCCTCTAAGCGGTTTACCAGTACTAGTGTGCGGGCCGGATTCAGCTCTGCGTGGAAGCATCATGCAGCCCATATATTTCTTCAAGCCCCTATGGGCGGGGGCCGGTGCCTCCAGTTAAACGTTCCGATCCAAAGGGCGGTGCGCATTTTGACATTCATCGCTGTAAATGGTGTTCAGACACCGAAATAATCATCGCCGGGTCGAACCGAGGGCCTCTGACATCTGAGTCAAGTGCACTAACCACTCTGGGCTTAACCACTAAGGTTTGCAGGATGAGACTCTGCACAGTAATCGGCTCTTTCGCTGTGCATTGGGTCGTTCTCCCTGCTCGGGGGGGGGGGGGGGGGTCATGTGAGTACCAGCTGATAGCAAGCCGGCGGAATGAACAACTGACAGCGCATAAATGTCATCCTACTAGATTTCAGTAAGGCCTTTCACGAGGTTCCGCACAATTTCATTGCTGATGGATACCAGAAAGTCGTAATTGATGATTTCTTCGTCTGCGCCCGTTACTTCTGGTGCTTTATTCGCTAAATATCTATCTATCTATCTATATATATATCTATCTATCTATCTATCTATCTATCTATCTATCTATCTATCTATCTATCTATCTATCTATCTATCTATCAAAATGTTAAACAATCTGTCTACATGTGCAATTTATTAAAGTAAAGACTCATGTGGACAACTTTCAGATGGTTAGAAAAGTGGTTGTGTATAAGTATGAAACGTCCGCTTTATAATGCACTTTTCTTTCAAAAAACAAAATACAGAGGAGTACGGAAACTTGGATTTTTCAAGTACGGCAACTTGGATTTTTTTAAGTACGGCAACTTGGAAAAAAAATGCTGAATTAACTGTACGGTTACTTGCGTCACAAAATTGCAAATTTGGAAACTACTGACACCATTTTGACATCGTTTGGAAGGAAAGGCCGTGGTTATTATCATGTTTGGTTTCATCACATAGGGATCGATTATAATGCTAGTGCTGATCGTAAATCAATCTATTTTTGCATGAAACAGATGGAGATGTGAAATCTACACCAGGGCCATATTTCCTTTTGAGAATTCTTTGTCGTTGCTTTCGCTTTGTTTCATTACTGAAAATACTTTGGAAGAACGTCTGTCCCCTATTGGTCTATTCAACGGAAGGAACTTTCCTTTCGTGATGGGAAGTTTTTCTTTTTTTTCTTTTTTTTTCTTTTTGTTGTTTTTGTTTACGAAATAAAGTTTGTTTTTTCAGTGAGCTGAAATAGTTTCTACTTCGTTCTTGTGAAACTTACAACTAGAATAGACGTTAGTTTATGCTTTGAGAAGTGTTTATTCCTTTGACGAGAGTTTATTCAAACGAAGGTCCTGTAATATGCATACTATACTCCAGTTATTTAAGATTATGAGTGAGGCCATTATTATTATTATTATTATTATTATTTTTTTTTTTTTTTTGCATTACGAAAACATGCCTATTCAAATAAATTGAACATATTTCCACCAAAAAAATGAAAATGTTCAGATAAAAGATTCTGCTATTTTTCATAATTCAGCTCAAAACATAGATTTTGGGTACTCGTTGGAACCGTCTCGACCAGGCGGTTTCTGAAGAGTACCAAAAATCTATGTTTTGGGCAGAAATGCGAAAAATAATGTACACCCCTACAAACCCCATTCTACTGGATTAAAGTGGAGTTTAAGAGGGTCAAAATTGCATAGGCATGTTTTCATGATGGTCTTCTGTTTTTTTGTTTTTTTTTTTCGAAATCGGCCACGTGCACACATGTTGCAATTTTTATCTTGTATATTCTAACCATTTCACATTTGTACGGTTTAGTAATGCCACAGACAACAAAAAGCTACTTTAAAGAAGGTGATTTAAGGTTCCTCAATACAGTTATTTCACTACATTTGAGGTACTGAAAAAATCATATTTGCAAATAGTTACCCAAACAGATTTTTCATCAGATGGTAGTCCATGTAAATGTAAGAATATGAAAGCAAAATATTTTTATTGGAAAGTCACCATGTTAGTAATTTATTGCATTTTTCCATGGTTTTGCAAAAATGATATCTTAATCCACAGAACAAAAATGTGTAAAATACTATCATAGAATTGTGGCTAAAGGTTGCCTTTAGGCACTGCAAGAGTGGAATTTCAAGTAAAATACCTAAATAGTACTGAAAATTAATGATTCCTCCCCCACCCCCAAAAAATGTAATTATTTCACCTGGTACTATTTTTAAATTCAGTGTATGGTAGCCAAAAATGACCAGTTCTACCAAGTTGGCAGTAAGATCACTGATTGGGTTGAGGTGTTGCAATCTCTTGCATTTAGCTTGTAAAATGATTGACCTTCTTTGGTGCTTTTAGTATTTCATTTTATATATTTCATTCATGCAATTTATAACAATTTATGAATCACTGCACCAAAGTTTCACTGTATTATTGATTGTGTTTACTGGGTGGGTGATTTGATACTGGAATAAAATCCAAAACCAAAAAAAATAAAAAAATAAAAAAAAATAAGATAAAAACAGTTTATCCCCATATTTGAACTGAAAGAATGAAAGCAGCCTGTTCAGCACCAGGATTTTTGTGCAAAAGGCTTCTGATCACTTCCAATAACTGCTATGTTATAGCAGTGATTTTTACCCATTGATTTGTTACATCAGAATCAGAATCAGAATTGTTACTGGTGACACGTCAAATGTCATTCATACACCAGGACCTGTGATATGGGAAGTTAGTCCCTAGCTCTAACCAAAGATGTAAACTTAGCTACACAATCATCAGCACCTTCCGCCGTCGAAATAATAGAATCCGGAAGGGCATTCCAATCTCTAATGGTTCGGGGGAAGAACGATTCTTTATAAATATCCGTTCTTGCAGTAAGGGTCTGAAACGTCATTGAATGGTGCTGTCTACAGTGCCTAGCCGGGGGAACAAGGTCATCTGTTGGAATGCTGGCAGCACCCGTTAGACCTTTGTATAAGAGTATGAGCCTACTGTCTCTTCTCCTTTTCTTGAGAGACTCCCATCTTAATTTTCCTAGAATTCCAGTCATGCTCCCAGTTTCAAAGCAGTAATTTCCAGTTACAAATCTAGCCGCTCTATTCTGAACTTTTTCAATTTCTTCATTTAGGACCACTCCGCTTGGGTCCCAGATGCAACTACCATATTCCAAGATTGGGCGAACAAGTCCCCTGTATGCTGTCTCTTTCACATCCTGGGGACACTGATGAAGATTTCGCCTCAGGAATCCAAGAGTTCTATTCGCCTTTGTACACATATTGCTAATGTGTGTATTCCATCTCAAATCGTGAGTGATTGTCACACCGAGGTATTTAACGGTATTCACATTTTCGAGGACCGTTCCCTCTAAAGTGTAAGAAGCCTCAACTTTATTAGATCTCTTCCTTGTTATCTGCATAATATTGCATTTAACTGGCTGAAATCTCATGCCCCATTTTCGGGCCCAACATCCTAATCCATCTATGTCAGCCTGAAGTTTCAGTGAGTCATCTGTATCTCTAATTTCCCGGTAACAAACACAGTCATCTGCGAAAAGTCTTATTTCTGAGTCAATGTCAGAGGAAATATCATTGATGTACAGGGAGAACAATAGAGGACCAAGAACAGTCCCTTGAGGGACTCCAGACAAAACTGGCGCCCATACTGAAGATTCACCATTAACAACAACACGCTGTTTTCTGTTCACATGAGTCACCATAAACAAATAATTGATGTTTGGACATATTTATCTAATCCAATTAATGATCTGTTGTGTCACCTACTTACCAATGTGCGGGTTGGTAAAATTTCATAGAAGCCAAATGCTTTTAATATGTTTTGCTGAAAGAAGTTAAAAAAGAAATCTACCTTTTTCAACTAGTTTACTTGGGAACAGGGGAGAACAACACAAACAGGACAATGTTACACGTAGAAACTAGTTCAGAAATGAAGGCATACTATTCATGAATTAACGAACAAATTATGTTAGAAAGTACGTGAAATTAGGCGCAAGACAGTTTCAAATATGAATATTATGTTTTAAATTTAAAGCAATGGTGTACTATTGTTTTTTTGGGGGGAAATTAGTTCCAAGGCGTATGAATACGTTTTTGCATTTGGCAAGATGGAAATCTCTTCAATTTGACAGCTACACTAATTTAACTCATTTTTTATTTTTATCAGTGATGACAGGCTTCCAAGATAGGCGATTTCATTATGGTATACGCAGGAAGAAGGCTACATAGCTGACGTTTCAAGGTATTTTCATTGATGATGGAGAAAATTAAATGTGGAAGGCATAATTGATGAAATCTCAGCATTTCAGGTTTACCGCAAGAAAAGGAGATGATGGCGCCCATCGAGAATAAACATGTCAAAAAAATCTGGTCTTCAATTCAGGTAGCCTTTTTGATAGAAAGCTTTGTCCGAGTCTTTAGTATTTGATGTGAACTATTGATCTGCAGCTGTTTTAGTAACTTTTAAAAAGTCTATAAAGCGGTTTCCTTTTTTCCTGGTAAAAGTGAAAAATACAGAATTTCAATTATTTTCAAAGGCACAGGGATGTTGCTAATGCAAGAAAGTACTTGCTGTAATAACCGTTTATACCTCCAAACCTTTTTCTTGTGGGACATGGATTTTTAAACGGAAATCAGGATTATATTTTGGGGAAAATCAACTTGCAAATCTTTCATCTATATTTTTCTTGTGCAAATGTATTGAGGAAACTTAAGATGTCCTGAGATAAAAGTACTTTCATAAATTTCTTTTCCGTTCACAAAAGGTTACTTCCGCTGTAATATAAAGGGCAGCTAAAATAATTTCATCCTTTTAATCTAAAACTGTTAGTTTAACACTTAAATACCAGCATTTTAAACAAGAAGTGCAGATCTGGTAAAACGCAGCATTATGCCGCCTTTCTATGTTTGGATTCCATGTCCCAGTGAGATTCTATGATGGGGCGGTCTAAGTCCCTCTGGAGGGTGACCGAATAATCAGGGAGAATTATGGTCAGGTACACCCCAGTGTCACCAGCAAATAGGCGAACCCGGGACCACACATTGTCGGGTAGGTCGTTAAGGTATAATAACAATAATATTGTGCCTAGAACTGATCCTTGTGGTACACCTGAAGTAACTGGAACCTCATCTGAGTACTCACATTCAAGTGCAACTGTCTGACTTCTCTCAATCAGAAAAGACTTAATTCACTGGATAGTTAATCCATGTACCAGTAGCTTGCGAAGAAGCTTCATGTGATTCACCTAGCCAAAGGTCATGCTAAACCCAAGATAAGATCTATTTGTTGACCATTTAATCATGATCTGGTAAGGTCATAAACAAGCAGAATCACATGAGTGTCACAAGATCTGCGCTCCCAGGCTGTTGAGTATTTTGTGATCATAAGGTATGTCCAAACCAAATCTTATGCGGCGAAATTTAGTTTCAACCTACAAAAATCCATTTTTTGAAGGATTTCCTGCTTGTCGGAATTTTGTAAACCTGTCCCCGTAGAAAACCTAAAGCAAATTCTTATATGCCCATTATGACATTAAGACCACATTGGTAATGGGAAAGTGTTTTTAAGAAATAGGTGCGATATGGGCATAAGAGCAATTTACGATCTTACTAGTGAGGAAGTGTTATTTTATAGTTTTGAACAGTTAAAGGCGAAATATGATATAAGGGCCACAATTTTAGACTACCACCATGTAGTAAATAGTATTTCTCAAGTATGAAAAGATCAAATTCACATGAATCGTGTATTTGCTGTTAAATTTAAACAAAATGTAGTTTGTAACATATACTTTCAAGACTTGATTAGTTCAAAGAAAGGGAGTAGACTATTTATGATATTTTGGTTAGAGTAAACGAATACATTACACAAACAAAATGGCAAACGGAGATAGGAGATAAAGTGGAAAAAGAGCATTAAAGACATTTCACGAGACAAAACTACGCGACTTTCAATACAAAATCAATAATAAAAATTTAGTAACACATTCATTTCTATTTAAAATTAATAAAATCAGGGTTGTAGTTACTGTAATGAACAACCAGAAAAAATCCATTATTTATTTCTTAGATGCCCAAAAGTAAGAACGTTTTAGACTGAACTTTAATCATGGTTGACCACAAATGTAAATCCAGAAATATCGCAAGAGGATCGTAAAATACTATTTTCACACGGTGGTAAAGCAGAAGTGGTCAATTACATCTCTCTCTCTCTCTCTCTCTCTCTCTCTCTCTCTCTCTCTCTCTCTCTCTCTCTCTCTCTCTCTCTCTCTCTCTCTGTTTTAGCAAAATATTGTATATACGAAAACAAATTTGTTTCTATGAATAAAGTGCTTAGCGAGAGATACATTTCACTCATAAACAACAGGTTAGATAAATTCTTTAAGATTAAAGCCCCTCTCTCGCCCAGCCCAGTGGAATTCGTTTCACTGACCGCTCCAAGGCGGTTCTTCTGTCGCTGTTTATTTTTGTTATGGTTTGTCTTTGAGTGTTTGTATCACTTATTTTATTTTGTTTTGGATATCGAATTGGCCATTTTGTGGAAAAGTAACTGTCCTTTTGGCTTTCCGCTATTGATGTTTCCATTAGGGTCTGTTGTTTCATGTTTGTGTTTCTTTCCCCTTTGGTAACTCTGGTGGGAGCTGTGGGTAAATTGTGTCGATTCCTGATCATTGCCTACACTTCTATGTTCTACATATAACTACTTTTACCCAAACACTGATGATTCATGAGGCCTATTCCGACTTTATGTTTATGTTTGGTGTCAGGGTTCTGTTTTCCGTCGACTATCTGCCACACATATAGTGCAGTAGACTTGTACCATTAGCTATAAAAGTCATATCTTGTAGAAAATACATGTACATTGTTACTACAGTTTGTTTTCTGCTCTCCCATGAAAGAATTTTATTATTATTTATTTTTTTTTTTCAAATTGATTATCATCGTCTATTAGCCATTACGATGTTACACCCGTATGACTTTGTGCATTCTTTCATATCTTAACAATATTTAGTTTTCTGGTGAAAAATTGTGATAGTTTTCTCATTTATGCTTCAAACATGGCTGTTGGTGCTCGTTGGAACTGCCGCAGTGAAGTGGTTCTATCGAGTACCCACGGCGTATGTCTTGGAGCAGGAATAAGAAAAATATTGTATACCCAGTCAGACGCGCATCCAACTGAGGTACTGAGGCCGACGATTATCATACGAGATATTTTGGCCAGCAATAATCGAGTGTATGTAAACGTAAAGTGCAGATAACTCCATGTCAACAGACATACAACGTCTAAACAACGTCGTGTCAACGTCAATGCAACATCACTGCGATGCATTAACGCTGACGCAGCAAATTGTATACCCAGTTACAAAATATTGTAACCCCCAGTTCTTTCTCTATAAAGTTGGGTTTAAAGGGGCGTTCATTGCACGGACCTGTTATCGTAATGAATCGTCTTATTATTAACATTGCTAGAGATACTCGCCTACCAGTCGAGGAAGACAGAAGACCAACTTCTATCGTACATGTTGTCTAAACTGAAAAGCACTCGCACAACCTTTCAATAATTCCCTGTCCCCTTTTTGTACTTTCTCTCATCTACTTACTTCTAAAATATGTTCTAGAAAGGGTTGTCCTTTGGAAACAAGGTATACACCACAAAACTGTAAACTAGATCGCGCAGTCGATGGCGCGCCATCGCAAATCCCCACGTTTTGACCTCTTCCAGGGACCCCTGGGGGCTGGTCCAAAAATTAATGTGCTCTTGCAGAAGCCATTCATGTATGTAACTCACACACCAAATTTGGTTGAATTCCAATGAACGGTGTAGGAGCAGATAGCCGGACAGACGGACGGACGGACGAACGGACAGACGGAGGCGATAACAATATCCCCACTTTTCTTCGAAACACGTGGGGATAAATATGGAGTGTACATGTTTTCTGGACCAGACTAGCTAGTTTTGCCCAATTAGGCCTCATCAGTGACCCTCAAAAATTTCAAAATTCACCACTGGAAGGGCAAGAAAATATAAACTACACTATGATGTTGGGCAGGGAGACTTTTTACGACCTCCACACATTCCCAGACACCAGCTATAGTGACGTTAAATATGTTCTAGAAATGGTTATCCTTTGGAGTGAGTGAGTGTGTGAGTGAGTGTTTGAGTTTTACGTCCCACCAACAGCTAAGGCCATACGGAGACGGGACCTAGGTTTAAAGACTCATCCGAAAGTGTATATCCTTTGGAAGCAAGGAATGCACCACAAAACTGGAACATATGGAGTGTACATGTTTTCTGGGCCAGAATAGCTAGTTTCGGCCAATAAGGCCTCATCAGTGACCCTCAAACCTTTTCAAAGCTTTGCTTTCCAAAATGTCTGCACAAGAATTTCAAAAAAATATTTTAAATAACTCCTTATGTGCTTGTGGAGCGGTTGAGGACACAA